>CM038794.1:220531999-220640720 GCA_021764765.1 Vicia sativa | reverse complement strand
GTTGGGGTAATATATGACATTTTATATTTTAATTTATATTTTTTATTCTCGAAAAAAATTATGTTAAGAGTGTTAGGCTTTATGATGTAAAATCATTTACTTTTAATGATAATAAAAATTTAAATTAAAAATATGAATGAAAAGATATAGTAACAATTTGCAAGATATATAATAACAATTTATATTATTGGAAAAAATAAGTTTTGACATCATTTAAGGTTCTTGATAAAAGTATTTTTAAATATGATTATAGTCATTTAATTTTATTAAACAAAAGATTTAGTAGTATTGTTGTAAAAATATTGATTATGACAAGCGACATCAATTATGCGTTGCAAAATTTTACCAACACCTGTAACAATATACAATGACATATTTTCCTTGCAAAAACACCTTTTGGTAATGTTTTCTCAATAATTTTAACTGCAAAAACTTCGTTTTATTGTAGAATGTACTACTTAATAAAATTGATGATTTCAGTAGTTTAGTCAAATTTATTGATAATCCATTTACAACAATCAATCTTGTAATAATAAATCTTAAAAAGATTTTAACATTTATTTTTTATCATTCTATATAAAATAAATTAAGTTGTTATAACAGTTATTTATATAAATTTATTCAATTAAGTAATTATATTCACTTTGTGTGATTTAGGTTTTATATTAGCTCAAACTTAACCACAATTCAAATAATTTATATAACTAGCTAACAAAAAGATTTTGCAATCTTAATATGATTGTCTTTTTCATGATTATTTTATTATTCTTAATTGTATTTTGAAATTTCATATATTTATATGGAGTAAATTAAACTTGAAAATATATATTATTTTATTTGTATTAAAATTTCATATATTCATATGGACTAAAATAAGCTAAATTTTGTTAGAATGTGTACATAATTCGTGATTCAATAATAATCAAAACAAAAGTAATCGAAAAAGCTTACTTTATTTAAATCTATTCTCTTAGATGCTAGAAAGTCCATACTTTAGAATACTTTAAATGTAGTTTTAGTTTACACCCTATTAAACCAAATGTCATACATATAAGGAGCATTTCCTTGTAAGCAAAATAATGCACATCCCATTTCACATATACAATATCAATTTACTTCTCTCTCTTTTCCTCTACTTCTTCTTCTTCATCACAAATATACTTTCTTTCATCCTCTGTTCCAACAAATTGGTATCAAGGAAACTCGGTTACATTCAAGGAGAATCAAATGCCAAAGCAAACAACAATGATAACATTCGACAACCTACATTTTCAAAGGAGAAAACTACCGATGGGTTGCACAAACAAAAGTCATTTCCAAAAGATTTGTTGAAATCTTGAATGATGTGTATATAACCATCATGAAACCAAGCTGCACAACTCGAAAAGAAACGTCACCATTCGTCAGTGTAAGATTCATGTTTTGAAGATAATAAAAAATCGACACATAAAACAAAAGTTAAAACAACGTATAGCGAGGAAAAATTGAAGAAGGTGAAGTACAACCGCCAATACATGCAAAGGCCAGTGAATCAATTTGCGCATACTTCTCAATTGCAACATGGCAAACAAGCAAAAACGCCGGCGAAACCATCACCAAACACCGCGATGAAAAAGGATGCTATCGCCAGATTATCGTTGCGCAGAAATGCAAAAACTGAAGACGAAAATTGTTAAAAAGACTTTCCATTAAAGGCTTCGCCAGAGACCAAAATTGAAGCAAAGAGACTTCGGAAAAAGGTGCCGAACAACATTACCATCAAAATTAACCAAAATCTACCGAATGATGAGAATCAATCACGGTAAAAAAGGTGTAAGCACCATATAAAGAAAGTTGAAAAAATACATACTACAATGTCAAGGTTTTCACCACCTCGATCGCCGAAAAATAGAAAGATACCACGTAAAAACATTGAAAAATGAAAACCAACCATTAATACCAGCCAAAAACGTATGCTTCTCGAAACCAATGCTATCAACAAAGTTCACCGTAAACCGTAAGGGTGTAAAGTTTACGATAAAACACCATTTCTTTGGCAAAAAACTGTTCGTACCGAAAAGGAATAAACTCACTTTATTATACCACCCTACGCGGTAATAAGAGCCATGCCATCGCAACCGTTAAAATGAAACTTGAAAAACGAAAAAAAGTTTACCGTGAAGGTTAATCATGAAAGCACCTTTGCGGAAAACATTCATAAACTCAACACATAAAATCCAAATGTCTTGCTTCCGCGAAAACAAATGCTTTATACCACGCAATGGACATCTACAACATTTATGCATGCTCAATCGAAAAAATGGCCATTGTTTTACTAACAAAAAACAAGTATATAAGGACTAAAAGAAAACATTCAACGCAACACCCACCGAATCAAACCGTTGGAGCTATTCACTCCATGTGTGCAAATTGAAGTAAATAAATGGAGCTTCTTCACCATTTCATAAACACCTGCCATTTACATCATTGCCCGTATTCCACATTCCAAAATTCCGTACCTTGCCACCATGCGCCGCCCGCCACCTACCACCATTACCGCCCCACCAAAATACCAAAACCATTACCCACCTACCACACCACCAACACATGCAGAGTAAAACAGCCATAAACGCAAGAATATATACCCTATTTTACGCCAACAATATCAACAAAAATAATTGCCACCTCGCAAAACACGGCCCGATCAACCATGCCATCACCGAGTTTTAAATCAATGTTTTAACATGTGCACAAACAATTGAAAAGCAAACCATCAATAAGCTATGGTTCTTAATTATCGCCGCGTACGCCACCGCCGTTCACGGCAAAATAAACTAATAATCGAATGAAAAATATTTAAACCAAAGGTTGGGATTACGTATTCAACCGAAACCAACACTATACCGCGTTGAAAAAGATCCCACAAGACCGTCCTCAAAACCAGTGAAACAAAAAGCCACCACCAACTAGTCAAAAAGAAAAACCACACAAAGCAAAAAGACGCAAAACAAACACCATCAACTAGGCACACGTATGAAAAAATTCTCGGATCAGTGATTGATGATAGATGGTGATCTAGTTGACCGAAGCCAATGATGCAAAAACAATCGGTTTGAATGAAGCCGTGGGTAATTGGCCACTTATGAAAAAAGAACCAAGCGCCCAAAAAAACAAGACTTGGAGCGTCGAAAAAGCAAATACAAGCCAATTGATGTAAATGCCACAAAAAAGCCAAATGGAGAAATTGTAAATACCATCCGGTGGCTAAAGGCTTTCTACAACGAAAATAGACTTCGACAAAATACTCACACCATTTCTAAGCGAAAACAATTAATTCAAATGTTCTGCAACATAAAAATGCCATGGAAAATCATCGCGCCGCAAACCAAACAGAGGAAGAAGTCTATGTCACTAACCACGAGTTCATCAAAAAGGAAATGTAAGGTATAAAAATCTCTACATTTTAACCACTCTCCAGCTTGGAATAAAAGAATAGATAGTTTTACGATCCAGCGAGTTTCACAAAAGTGTGTAAAACATGGAGTGTATGTAAAGATATCGATGGTGTTAGTAGAATCATTTTGCCACCTACATGACTGAACCGCAGACGGAGAAGTTAAATAAGAAAAGTCAAGTCAAAGCTAATGCAAGAATTGAAATGTCGGATCTAGGAAATCTCATATTTTCTAGGAATGGAATTCAAAAAATCTTGAAGAAGAAGTACTCTTGCATCAAACAAGTATGCTCAAAGACATTCGAAAAGATTGACATGAGCAATTTATAAAGAAGTTGCCACTCCACTAGAGGCGGGGAGCAAAGGTGAAGAAAGAATTGAATGATAAGTTTGTAAATTCGACATTGTACAAACATATCATTGGATCATAAATTATCTTTGCAATACAAGGCTGATATTTGCCAAAGTGTGGGGTTGTTGGCGGTTATGGAGAAACCTCAGAGTGTCATCTCAATGGGTGAAGAGGGTGTTAAGATACGTAAAGGAACCATGACCATGGGATTATTCCGCCAAAGAAGTCGAGAAACAACACAACATTGAAGTTCATGGATATCTTGATTGAGACGGTGGAGATCAAGATGAAAAAGCATTCAAAGGCTACATCTTCATGATGGAAGGTGCTCCATCTCACAGCTCAAGAAACAAAACATTGTGGCTGTCATCATGTGAAAGCGAAATATGTAGGCGCATCATATGCGGCATGTCAAGCGTATGGATCGAAATGTTACTTGAAGAACTCAAGATAATGAAGCCAAGAATATAAGGTTATTTGTTGACAACAAATCAACAATTAACAGCTAATCATCCAAATAATCATGGTCAAGCAAACACATTGAAAGAAGGTATCATTTAAAGAGAGATCAAGTAAACAAAGGAAGATCGAAATAAAAATCTTGCAAAGGCGAAGTTCAACTATTTGACATATTCACTAAACCTCTGAAGAAAGTCAGATTCGAAGAGCTGAAAGGGAGCATCGGGATGAGAAGTCTCGAGAACATGAATTAAGGGGGTGTGTTAGAATGTGTACATAATTCATGATTCAATAATAATCGAATAAGGGAAGTGTCGAAATAAACAGCTTTATTTCGATCGATATCTTGGATGCTAGAAGTCAAATGTAGTGGACTTTAGATATTGGGCCTTAGTTTAGTTTACACTATTAGGCCTAGAATGTGTCTATATAAGGAGCATTTCCTTGTAAGCAAAATAATGCTTTTAGATCAATTTCACAATATACAATATCAATTTTACTTCTCTCTTTCAAACTTCTTCTTCTTCATCACAAATATACTTTCTTTCATCCTCTGTTCCAACAATTTTAAAATTTTTTATATGTTCCTTTCCTTGAACATATAAGATTTATTTATTTCATTCAAAACATATTATGTTGGATTGTTTCACCATCATTTAAGATTATTTATGTTTTAATAATAAAATTGTTTCCTTTCCTCGACATTAAAAAATTTAGTTATATTTTTGTATGATTATTGTCATTTAGTTTTATTAAACAAAGATTTAGTAATTATTGTTGTAAAACACCTTTTACACAATTTTGTGTTTTCTTAATAATTTTTTTATTGCAAAAACTCGTTTTGTTGTAGAATATACTACTTAATTAAATTGATGATTTTTAAGAGTTTAGTCTACATTGATAATACATTTACAACAATCAATCTTGTAATAATAAATCTTTTAAAAGATTTTAACTTGTTTAATTGTTATCATTCTATATAAAATAAGTTAAGTTGTTATACAGTTATTTATATAAATTTATCAGTTAAATTGATTATATTCACTTTACACGATTTAGGTTTATGTTAAAACTCAAACCTAATGACAATTCAAATAATTTATATAATATGACTAGCTAACAAAGAGATATTTCAATCTTAATAGGATTGTCTTTTTCACTGATAATTTTATTATTCTTAATTGTATTTTGAGAATTTCATATATTTATGTGGACTAAATTAAGCTTTAGAAGGTATAAGTTAATATATTTATTATTCTTAATGGTATAAGTTAATACTTATTCCTTTGGTGTATTTAGATTTGAATTTACAAGGTTTGTTTGTTTATAAAAGTATGGTATCTTCTATAGATATATCATTATCTCTATTACATGAAAATTATTGTAAGCTTCTATCTTTCGTATGATATTTTTTGTTAATGCCTATCTCTTCACTATTCATTAAGATATATTTTTTAACATTCTAATATAGAAGTATAATATAATTTTAGTCTAAAAAGTTTGTAAAATTTCCATCCTGAAACTCAAATTCATCAAACGTGTAAGTATGTATATGTTACACTTATATGGATAAGAAAATTATCAATGTTGATGCTACTTTAATAAAACCTCTAACCCACCACTTAAAATAGTTGTTATTCAAATAATTTATGTGATTTTTTAGTATCTACAATATTTTTATGTGTTAAAATTAAAATGAAATTAAAAATAAATTAAAAAATTATACAAATAATTAAATTTGAAGGTGTTCTTGATCAATATTTTAAAACATGGATAAAATTTGTATTTTATAATATAATAGAATCTTATTTTTATTAAAAAATTAATTATTGTAGAGAATCGATACATAATACATAAATAAATAAACAAATGAACAAGTTAAAACACCGTATAAGTAATTTTTAAAACACTTTTCTGTAATTTTTATTTCAAACACCGTATAATGTTTTATTTCAAACACTTTTGTGTAATTTTTTAAATACCCACAATATTGTTTAAATGTGAAAAATGAATTAAAAAGTAGAAACAAACACACCATATAAGTAATTAAATTTGAAGGTGTTCATAATCAAAATTTAAAATATGGATGTAATTTAAATACATTAATAAAATAATAAAATAATAAAATGTTATAAACTCTAAAATTAATTACTATAGAGAATCAACACATAATACATAAATACATGAAATTGTTAAAATTAAAAACACACTGTGTCTTTAACATATATAATATATATTTCGATTGACAATGTATAATTCAAAGTCATATTCAAAACATGAAAATAAAGATAAAATACATATTTTATGTAACATAAAACGATGGTATCCCTTGTAGTTGTTAGAAATTAAAAAAAAAAAAACATGATTCTAATAGTAATATTCAATAGTCATATTTTACTAAGATATATTGATAGTATCTACAAGTAATCTACATTGAGTCTTTGGAAAAGTCCCTCTTGAAATTAGTGGATAAGCAAACTATAAATGAAATTTTGTAAAAGTGGCAACACACCAAGTGATGCAAACCTATAAATATTTTTGTTTTAGTGATGTCATCTAAAAGCAATTGGTGTAACGAAAAGATCCTCAAGGTTATTTATTTGAACATAACTTGTTTTTTTGAGTTCATCTAAATAAAATTTGGTGTCCACTATCTTTATCAATTGAATTTTGGGTATGAGTGCAAATGTTGGATAGACAAATGTGTACAATATAGTTATTATATTGCTATTAATGGTATTTGTAGACTTATTATTACTTTGACACTTGTTTGTAGTCACTTAAAACTCCTCCTATATGAAAATCATTTTAACTTTCTCTCAATCACTAAAATTAGTGTCCTTCATAGAAAATTTAAAGGGCGTTGAATTACAATTCAATTAAATAAAATAAACTCTATCCTTTAATATATGAGTGGAAGCGCTCTGAGCATTCAAGCAACACAAAAAGGACTCAAACATAATGTCATACCCCAAATTTTGACCTAATATACCACCTTACATTTGCATCATTGCACAATAATAGTTGGCAGACATTAATCGGTGTAGCATTCACGAGTCAAAATTAGGGTTTCATCGATTTTCATCGATTCAAGAGCCAACCAATTAGGGTTTGATTTTTCTCACCTCATTTGATCTATCTTGATCAAATCATCATTTCAATCCTCGGATATCCATTTTCCTCGATCGATCAGGATCGACCAATTAGGGTTTGGTCGAGCATGGCTTCTCTCGATTTTTGAGCAAGAAATGACTTTTTGGATAGAGATTGGTCATTATATCTTAGATACAACATCTTGACCTAATTTACGGATTCAAAACATCACAGAGGTTCACGGACTTCATCGATCGATTTGAAACGTCGATGAAATTTCATCTATGAGAAAAGTCAAACTTTGACTTTTGGTCAAATTTTCAAAACAAAACTTTTCCATCATCAAAATACTTCACATGATCCATCATGATCATAAAAAATCAAAGAATTTGGAAAAGTCAACAAAAGTCAAAGTTTTCATACTTAGAAATTTTTCTAAGTGTTGAAATTTCTTATTTTTTCAAACTTCAGCCATTTTTCACCTAGTTCAATTTGAATTTGAAAAACTCAAAACATGAAAGTTGTAGCTTGTGGAAAAATCTTTCCAAAATATCCAAGAACTCTCAAATCCATGGAGTCTAGATACACTTTTGAAATTGAAACATAAGGCTCCATGACACTTGATTTTCAAAGTCAAAACATCAAGATTATAGGTCATTTTGCATTTCCTCTTCTAGAACCTTTGCCACCTTGCCAAGAGGATAGAACTGATAAAATCAGTTGGATGTAATTATTATAGGATAGGATCAAGTTGAAATTAACCATGGTTAAAGAAGGAAGCTTCCTTTTGCATTTAATGCAAAAGACTTCCTTGCCCTCTAAACAAGTTTGAATTACCAAATGCCCAATTGCTTGCCTAACATTTGGATACAATGGCCTATAAATAGAGTACCAATTCAAGCTCAATGGACACCAAAAACATTGCAAAGTCATGCTTCTCACTTCTTTCTTCAAAATCAAGAAACATAACACATTTTGAGAAAACTTGCAATTTTCAAAATTCAATGAAAACATGATAAATTTTGGTGTCTAACATGTTTGATATCAACATGTAACGGTTTGTAACTTAGAATCAAACTAAAAACAATGAAAATCAGATTTTGAACTTCATGCTTCCAAACTTTTAAGACTACTTAAGTATTCGAATTTGGATTTTGGTTTGAGCAATTGATGTTTTAATCACTCAAACATCATCACCATACTCCATGGACATGAGGCGGACCATTAATCTGGCTGTACTCTTAACCCCATTTTCGAGTTTCATTTTGAGTGACTGTAGGTTGATTTGGTTGGAGAGATTGGAGCAAGCTCGAAACAAGCATACCATCCACACAACTTATACATGCCGATGAAGGTGTAGCAATCCTCAAACAAGTTACGAAACACGTTTGAGCTTCGATTCTCATTTTCCAAGTATGAACATGAGCTGTGATATCATGATTCCTTGCATCTTTTGAAAAAAGCTCTTGGCCATTCTTTTTCTGCACCTCTGCGATCATAAACCCTCAAAAAAATCCAAGAATCATGAAACACATCATTTAATTTAAGATTTTCGGTTTAGGGTTCGTCGTGTTCTTCAAAACCTAAATTGTTCGGGCTAAATATAAATGAAATTAACAACCACCTTCGTATTAGGAGGAAAAACGAGCAACTTTGATGTTTACATCATTGAATTTCATTGAGAAACGAGGATGGTAGCTTGGATCAAAGATTACGAAGATCAAATATGGTGAAGAACTTCTTGGCGTGTTCTTCATTTTCAAATTTTAAACATTCCAATGTTATATCAACACGTGTTCTGGTCCACTAACACCCCAGCGTTTGGTCTAGTGGTTGCTTTCTTGCCTTTAGTTCTCTTTGACACGCGTCCCACCTTCATGGGTTCACACCCGTCGGACCATTCTTTTACAAACTTTCCAAATTTTTCATGTTTTTATCAAACTTTCACAATTTTTTTGACCAATCAAAACTCCTTATTTTAAGGTGATTTTTGGACACTTGTCAATAAATACATCTATTTTGTGATAGTGCAAAATTTTGAAAAAACTTTCATCGATTAAATTTTAATCGGGAAAGCAGCGTTAGAACACTTTTCAAACCTCCTTTTAAGGTGAATTTTTCAAGTTTTCGACTTCGATTTTTCAAAACTTTTCATAAATGAACCTCACATTTCAAAATGATTTTTCAAAACATTTCATCAAACTTGCATCTTTTACCATGATCGATCCGATTTAAAGCGATAAAAGCGATTTAGTCTTCTCTCGAATTTCTCGATCGATCATGGGCCTCCCTTATGGTGTAAGTCGATCCTTTATGTACATACTTAGTTTTTGCTTGTACATACTCAAATTATCATTGTCAATATTCAAACATAAAGCAAATTTCTTTCGTTTGTTTCATTCGTTTGTTTATACACAATACCATTGGTATTGAAAGGAGCATTATTCCTGTAAAGCGCTTTCAAACCAATGGGCCTCCATCATGGTGTAAGTCCCATAACATTCTTTTATGTACATAATATTTCTTTGTACATATCAAACTTTTGTCAAACACTTTTTACAAAGTTTCATACATACATATCTGAGATACTCCTTTTATACTCAAGTCTGAGACAAACTTGATCGTTTGTTTCCACATCACTTGTGTATACTCAAACAAAATAGTCTTTTGTGTACATATTTTCTTTGTACATACCAAATACTTTTCATACAAAATTTTCATACAAAATTTTCATCGTACATAACACGGATACCTTTTACAAATATTCCAACACGGATAAACTTGATCATTCGTTTACATTTCATCGTATAGACCATTGAATACCATTGGTATTGAAAGGAGCTTTCTCAGGTAAAACTTCTTTCAAATCAATGGGCCACTTATATAGTGTAAGTCCCATCCCTCCTATGTACATCCATCTTTATCTTTACATAAAACTCGTTCGTGCACATATTTACTTCCTTGTACACATTCAAACTTGTAAATAATCAAATTCACGCTCGTTTTAAATGTTCGTTTCAGAGACACTTGTTTATATTTCATAAACTCCTGTAAATAAACATCATGCATTGTTTATATTTCCTTCTTAAACTCCTGAATACATATCACACACACACTTTGTTTATACAAACCGTCTAATAATAACATAACAATTAGACTAATCAATAGGTTCCCAGTAATAGCCTCCTTGGCTTCATACAGATAACTTCATCCCAGTTGAGTTTAGCCTCCGCTTGGGCTTTATAAGACAATCCATCCCCAGATGGAACCTCCTCTTAGGCTTCATATAAAACTTCATTCATGAGTTTAGCCTCCTTGGGCTTCATACAAGATATTTTATCTCCAAATTTAGCCTTCTCTTGGGCCGTACAAAGAAACTCTCCCTGAGTTTAGCCTCACTTAGGCTTCATATAAGACAACACTCCCTGTTGGTCGACCTCCTCTTGGGCTTCGTTCAAAGAACTCCTCATTGAGTTTAGCCTTCTCTTGGGCCTCATACAATGAAAGAGATAAATCTCTTATGACCTCTATTGGGCTTCAATACAAAGAATCACCCAGCTAAGATAGAACCACAGAAAGGATGGTTTCTGAAATCACTTTCAAATTCCCGAGAGTAAAATTTCCGGTGAAATTGCTCTTATTCGAAAAAGGATGGTTTCTCGGTGAAATCCCTTTCAAGCCAAGCTTACATACCCTATAGCTTCCTCTTGAGCTTCATACAAGGACCCTCGATAACCTCGATGACCCTCGGAATGCCTCCTCTTGGGCTAACAATACAAGGACCCACGGGCTTCTTAAAGCATCCCTTAATCCAATCAATTTCTCCTTGAGATTTAGACATTTATCATCTCTGGAAGAAGTATCTCATCTATCACATCACATACGATCAAAACTTTTCAAACTCTTTTTTTCTTTTCAAAAAACTATTTTCAAACAAAACATCTCTTCATTGTAAGTGGTAACTTGTACTCAAGAAAAACACCCAATAATTACAGTTAAAAGATTGATCATCTTTTCAAATATCTTTCTTAAACATGTAAGTGGTAGCGCTTGTACACTCAAACAAAACACTAATACTTGACGAAAGATTTAATCAATCAAACTTTTCAAAATGTATGTGATGAAATAGATTAGATACATTTTTCATTAAGATGACATTTATGCATCTCTTAAACTAACATCCGTTGCTTTCCACTAGCATAAGTGGGAACTAAGATTGCTTTCTCAACATCCTTTTGAGAATACGTAGGCCTGAGTGTCATCCTTGCCGAGCAAATTTCTTTCTCTCTCGACCAAACAAACCATAGAACCACCATGATCCAAGCTACAAATATGATTCCCACTAGGGATATGGATGCAGAAGATCCACAGATCTTTGCGAGCACAATAATAACAAACTAGAATCCCACATAATCTCATTTCTTAAAATCAAAGGAAAAATCATAGAAATAGCAATTAAAACACACAAACATATCAAATATATTCATATATAAAGCTGTAGATAACTACATATATTTAGGGTGCTCCATCTATTCCCTTTATATAACAATCCCCTTACTCGAATCTCCCCGATGCGTTACGTCTAGTTTGCGCTAGTAAATTCATACCAATATCAATTGAGGGTATTTCGACTTTCCCTTTTCATAATCATTAAATCATCTTTCTTGTGTTGAAAATAATAAAGCTTGATGCTCATGGCATCTTTATAAAAAAATCAAAAGATTTAAATCGTTGCGTGCGGAGAATCGAACTCACGTTCGCATCCTCTGGCGTCACCTTTCTTGACAGGAAAAATGGCGACTACTGGGAAGCCATTGACTTTGATTTTCAAAAAAGAAAAGCAGCGTTACTACGCAGAGCACCAAAGCTTTTTTGTTTTCAAAAAGAAAAGGGATAAGCTTTTCATATTTTGCATATATCATTTTTCTTTATTGTGTGTTTAGCGATTTCACTTGATGGAAAAATCTAACACGGATTTAAAAACATTTTAAGATCTAGGTGGAGATATTAATCGTGGCGGTTTAATGCTTTCGAGTTAATATTTCCTTGTGATGGAGGTTGTCTTGAGGTATTGTGTTTAGCAAGTAATTAACAGCGTTGTATTTTCGGGAACTTAAAATTTGAGTGGATTGTAGAACACATAAACCATCACGCCATTAGGATGTAGTGCGAGATTATTGGTGTAAGCCTAGAGTAATTGTCATGCGATACTCGATCGGCGAGTTTCTCTTGAAAATATTATTGGACCATCGGTAGTCAACAAATCCAATAATGTTTTGAAGGGAGTGTTATTATCGATAGAACCCGATTCACGGATGAATAAGCCCATAGAACTTAACCACGTTGATTCTTATCGTTGGCTTCATGCTCGCACTTGACGCTTGATCGTGTGTATAACTACTAACCATGTTTGCCGCATTCATGCATTCATTCATTCATTCAAAACAAAAAAACTTCATTTCTCTTCCATTTCAAAGAATTTAGAGATTTTTTCTTTGTAAAATATTTTAGGTTAGAGTGATGGGCGTCGGAGGAAGATTCACCAAAAGATACAGATTTTAGAATTCTGATGTAGGAAAGTTAAAGAGTTAGCATCCTTGGTAGAAGATCCCTCGGATTTGAGCGCTATGGAACTCTTCTAACTCTTACGAAGCTAACGTTGATGAAGGACTTCTCAAAACTTTCGTTCGGTTCTCGATCGATCTATATTTCACTTTCCTTGATTATCGATTTACTTTGGAAAGTATGCGTATCCTAGGAATCTCGATATCGGACAAAGTGCCTTTCAATGGTTTGAAGCCATTCCTAAGTCACAAGTCATTGCAACAATGACTCATTTAAAAAAATCGAGATAGACAAAAACCTAACTACGGAGGAAAACTCTTAGGACTAACCTCAAAGTTCCTAATGGAGAAGGCTCTCAAATTCTCGGAAGTAGTATGGTAGCCTTTGAAGCTATTTTAGCTTTACTCCTCTATGGATTGGTGTTGTTTCCCAGCGTCTCAAATTTCGTTGATATCAACGCCATAAGGATCTTCGATTGGAAATCCGTTCCCTACGCTTGGTGATCGTCGTCTCTATTCATCATAGGAATCGTCAAGGAGGCGAAACTATCGTGTGTTCGTACCTCTGTTTTCAAATGGATTACCTACTTGCCTAAATCTCCTATCTTCGAAAACAAAGATGAGTGGCATTGGTCCGAAGACTCGTGTCTCTTACAATGACGATATCCATTGGTATACTTTGGCAAACAATGAGAAAATCATTGAGAGCGTGGAGAATTTGCCAGCGTACCTCTCATTGGTGCGAAGGAGGAATCAACTATAACCCATTCCTAGCGAGGCGTCAACTCGGATACGCAAACTCGGTAAACCTCTTGGATTTACGGTGAAAGCTACTTCTACCATGAAGGGAGGATTCCCAAGGATTGAAGGCTAGGATGATTAAAGCTTGGCATCACATCGAAAGAAAGGAAAAGGTAAGGCAAAATTGTGTAGCCATGAAACCTACACTTCTTGGGTAGAAAAAGCAAAGGAATTCCGAATGCCTTACGCTTATGAAGATCCCATGTTCTCAATCGCCTCCAATCAACAAATTTTCCATCGAAGGTGGAAGAATACCAAGAAGCCTTGACCAAGATAAGGTTTGAGAAGGAAGCTTTGGAAAACAAATTCCTTAAGGCTAACCTCGAGAATGAGAAGCTCGAAAGCAAGTCAAAGATCATGAAAAGGCGCTTTATTTCTAGGATGAATGGCTCATGGAAAAGATGAGGAGATTAGCGGAATGGCGCAATCAAGAAATTCATCAAAGAAAAAAACGCTGAAGATTTGATGAATAACAATCTTACTCCCAACGAATGGAAAGATTCGTCAAGCTAAAAGCGAGAAAGCGGAACTAAAAGCTCGCTATGGAAAATCACGAAGAGGAAGCGCATCAAGCCTTTGGATCTTCATCGAGACGAGCGTTTAATTAGTTCAATTTAGTTTGTAATTTTATCATTTATTTTATCATTTGTGTGAGCAATGCTCCAAAAAAAAACAATTGTTGTAATCTTCTTTCAATAATCAATGAAATTTGTGTTTTCCATCCAAATATTTGCCAAGAAATATCTCTTTTAGCATAAATTCTTTGGAAATTCCTTTTCTTTACAATCATATTCATGCATCATATCTTGCATTTAGGTCTATTGTCTAGAGTCTAACATTTTCCGATTGGAATCACTTTTCAGGATAGGAGCAGTTATCAGTATCGCGTCTTAGAGTTTCTCATTGCGTCCATGACCAACTCGAGCGTACGATACTAGATCAAAAGAAGAAAAGTAATGAAGAATTTTGAACAAGAGAATCTTGAACTTAAATGACAGTAACAACTACAAGAAGAAGTGGAAAGACTCACATCTTTGGTCAACTCACTTGCCACGCAAAAGTCAACAAGAAGCATCGGCGGTCAAAACCAAGCAACTTCAAAGGATACTACTACTCCAGTTTCGGTATCATGACCCGTGGATTCACCTTCGGCATGCGAAAGGCTATCCATGGGAATGCCTTTCAACCCGGCATCGGAGTTCGCCAACGACTTCTCAAACAATCTCGCTTGACATACCTACTTTGCGGCAAAACTACGCTTCCGGCGTGAATAACTTTTCCACAGTAACAATGTCGGTTTCTCAACCGATCATGTTGAACTCGGCTTAGTAGTGCACACTACCACAGACGAAGAAGTTCATCACACTCCGGAAATAACACGAGCTCGTGGTTCAATGGAGAATCTCCAGAACAACTCCTCAAAATGCGACTTGAGATAAAAGCGATTCAAGGAAAAGAATTGTTTGGGAAAAGCGCCAGGATCTTCTTAGTTCCTCGTGTAAAAATACTGCGAAATTCAAAGTCCACGACTTTGAAAAGTACAAAGGAACTCTTGTCCTCGAGTCATCTCACAATGTATGCTAGGAAAATGTCTACGTTAATGAGGATCATCAGTGCTAATTCATTACTTCGGGGCGAGTCTCACGGTGCCGCACTAAAGTGGTACATGGGTTTAGGCAACACGAATATCCAAACATTCAACGACTTAGGTAAAGCCTTAAATACGGCAATATAAGTTCAACTTGGATATGGCTCTGATAGGGATCAACTTAGCTCCATGTCTCAAAGGAAAGAGACATTTAAGGAATATCTTAGCGATTGAAAATTGCTGCCCAATTAACCCACCATTGGAAGAAAAGGAGATGACTAAGGTGTTCTTGAATACTCTAAACTCATTCTACTATGGCGAATGATCGCTAGTGCTCCGGAATTTCAACGAAATGGTAAGCATGGAATGCGATTAGAAGAGGGTGTTCGAACAGACGTCTAACCAAGAGCGAGGATCTTCTAGTAATACCAAGAAAATTGGAACCCGTTTTCCAAGGAAAAAGAGCATAGCGTAGGAATGGTATCCAGAAACCACGTAAGAATGTCATCCAACAACGACGGTGGCTGCCATAGCATCCTCATCAACATAACTCCAAACGAAATTGCTCCATATTTCAACAAAATCAACAAACTCAATGACCTCGTCCAGGCTCGTGGTTTCACAACCAAAACCGTGCGCCTCGGGTCACTCGGTTCGACCCAATTCCATGACGTCTGAGAACTTTACCGTAATAGAAAGAAACACGTCAGACAAAGGTCACCACCTCCGGTTCAGAAGTTGCCGTGGTGGTACAAAACCGGCGTATCTTGCCCTTTTCACCAAGGGCACCAGGCCATGACCTCGAACATTGCATAGCATTAAAAGCGAATACGAAGTTAGTAAGGTCTAATCTTCTTTCCTTCAAGAATACTGAGCCCAAGCGTGCAAGCTAATCCGCTTCCAGTCTAGCGGACATTGATAAATTGTCGAGAGGAAAGCGTGGTGCATCTTCACGAAGCATACGGTGCAATAGCGTTTTCGCTAAACACGATTATTGACTTGCAACATTTTCTCAAGGATATTCAAGGATGTTCCACCATAAGAGCAAATATCCATTTGTTGAACATTGGTGATTTACAAATTTACAAAACCGAGATGACCATGGCGTAAATACTGTAGGGCATTTTCCGCATCGCTTTTAGTCTCGAGATATCAACTCGGAAAATCCGAAGTAAACATTGTGATCCCTTATTTCAACATACCGAGCATGTGGAGATCGCATACAATGGTTCCGACATTCCAACATCTCCTTTGGTAATTTGCCCTGGTCACTTCCATACGGTTCTACCAAAGTAATTCCTTACCATACTGATGCAACACGATAGAAGATGGGAAGGAGAAACCCACACTACACTTCATTAATATCAATGTAGCAATCGGACGAGTAACGAAAGTGGACGAGTTCATACTCGATACCACCAAACACGCCTACAATTCACATTGTTAAAGCGAACCGATTAACATATCTGCGAGAATCACCGCGATTCCCATTGCTAATCCAAGCATAAATATTGGTTCTTGATGGAACCAACATCAACTCGAACTTTGAAGAAATACTAAAACTAATCAAAAAGCGATATCGAGTCATAGATCAGCTGTCTGAGACTCCTTCAAAGATTTCAATCATCTTTACTCCTTAACTCGAAGCTCACCGAGAAGCTTTGATGAGAGTATTAGACCAGACTTATGTGGATCACGATGTGACTCTGAGACCAATTTGGAGGATCGTTTCCAACATAACGACTGCAACAATCGAGTTTTAGTGACGAAGAACTTCGGAAGAAGGAAAGATCACAACTTGGCCTTACACATCTCAATGATTTTCGATCGATTCTGTCCAATGTATTGGTGGATACGGGCTCGTCTTTAAATGTAATGCCAAAAGCAGCTCGCTCGTTTAGCTTACAAAGGCATAATGAAGTTCAACGATATAGTAGTAAGAGCCTTGACGGATCGAAAAGTCGATTATTGGGAAGTTGATCTCCGATGACAATTGGCCCTCACACTTTCAAAATTATTTTCCAAGTCATGGACGTACCATTGCATCTGATTGCTTGCTAGGAAGACCTTGGATCCATGATGCGAGGCGATAACTTCTCTCCATCAAAAATTAAAATTCACCTTCAACGGAAAGTTGGTGACTATCGTGTGAACAAGCTTTACTTGTAAGTCATCTATCCGTTTCTCCTTCATCACCACTAATGACATTGAAGGGCACTCCCGAACATCCGTTAGAAGATGAATCTACCAACAAAAGCGGATCATCTATCTCTTCATATAAAGCGACCAAATGGTGAAAGATGGCAATGCCCAGGATGGGGACAAGTAATTAAACACATCAACAACGGAACAAAAGCGGACTCGGGTTCACTGTATTCTCTCGAGAATGAACCAAAAGAGGAAGCACTTCCCCGATCAAGGAAGTATTTCACGTGGAGTTTCTTAAACCTGTTCCACAGAAGTCAATGTTGTAACCATAGAAGAGAGAGAAAATCTATCCGAATCGAAGAGTGGAACACTTACTTGAATAGCCACGAATATGTGTCTCGGGAGGAATCATATGCACGGTGTCAATTCAAAGACATGTCCTTGCAACATGAAAATCCACGTCCTGCTGAAATTTGGGATACCTTGGGAGAACCAGTGGCAAATACGACTACATGGTGAAATACAACTGCGCGAAAAGCTCGAAAATTCGGATCGAAGATATCCACCCTACGGGATGGGGTGATGACATTGATACCTAGTCAACGGAGGAGGAATACTGTCTTCTCAAACTAATCAACGGATCGAGATCCCAAATGAAGATCTACCTTGACAACTACGTGGAATTCACCAGCGCGGATCACGGTTATCACTACATCAACATGATCATTGAAGATCAAAAGTACGACTCGGGATACGATCTAGAAAGTGTTGCCGACAACGAGTCTCTTCACTCGAAAGATTGGAAGGAACATCCCGTATTCAACACGAGATCAACGAGGAAGTAGAAATGCTATATCTCATACTTCCGATCATTAATCAAGAAGATCGCTTTAGCGACACAAAAGGCAAGGGCCATCACCGAGTCTTCAAAGCACGCTCAACGACGACCAAAGTCTACTCGGGTTAAAACAAGCGGAAAGTTACAGTACCTCGACTTCAAGAGTTCGTCACTCACTGGAAACTGTTGAAGTTCGGACTAATGTTCATAGCTCTAAGTAGTTTATTTTGCTTTTGTTTTGAACTCTCGTTTAAAGCGAAGAGATGTTTTATAGGGCTTTAGCTTTTAAATAATTTCTCTTTGTCTTGTCCAAGACATATGAGTTTGTATTCAGGGCCTTGTTCATATTGTGATAAGTAAATAAAACGCGTTGTTTTGTTTCCACACTCGTGTTTATTTTCATTTTTACCCTTTTAAATGATAATCCTAAAAACACAATAAAAAATCAATAAAAAAGTCATAATAAAATTTTTAATCGCATACACTTTCAAAAAAAAAAACTTTTTAATCAAACATAAATCAAAATGCAGTTAAACAGATGGACAAAACCATTGAAAGCAATAACTCTACGCTCTTTCTCAACTTTGAAATCCTACGTGAAGGCAGGAGGAAGTCGAAGAGAGAAGTCGAAAAGATCCAGATGAAATTTCTAACTACTTAAGCAGAAAAGGATCATTCACCTCACAAAGAACCTCAAAGCAATTAACTTGGGTTCGAGGAAGATACAAAAAGTCAATATTGGAGCTTCACTCAGCGGTGTCAAAAGCAAGCGATAAATCTTCTCAAAGAATACGTTGATGTGTTTGCTTGGTCCTACGGACATGCGGGTTTGGATACCACATCGTGGAACATCATTTTCAGTTAAGACGAATACGCGATTAGCGAGCGAGAAGAGTTCATCCGAAATGGTGAGAAAATCAAAAGGAAGTTCAAAAGCATTTCGATGTTGGTTTCCTTGTCACTTCAGTATCCTCAATGGCTAGCCAACATAGTACTGTCTCCAAGAAGGACGGAAAGTCGAAATGTGTGTTGACTACAGGATCCGAACAAAGCTAGTCAAAAGGCGATTTCCACTTCCATATCGACATGCTAGTGGATAGCCTTGCCAATTCAATGTCTTTTCCTTCATGGATGGTTTCTCTGGTTACAATCGGATCGAATGGCTCCGAAGACATGGAGAAGACATCTTTCATCACATGGGGGGCACTTTTGCTACAAGGTAATGCCATTTGGATTAAAGAATGCAGGCGCAACTTACCAGAGGGCAATGACTACTCTCTTTCATGATATGATGCACAAAGAGATCGAGGTCTACGTGGACGACATGATAGCAAAGTATGACACTGAAGAGGAACATATAGACTATCTCTTAAAGTTTTTTCAACGACTAAGGAAGTTTCAGCTCCGCCTGAATCCTAACAAATGCACCTTTGGGGTAAGGTCAGGAAAACTCCTAGGTTTCATTGTCAGTCAAAGAGGTATTGAAGTTGACCCTGACAAAGTCAAGGCTATTCAGGAAATGCCTACACCACATATGGAAAAGCAAGTAAGAGGATTTCTCGGACGGTTGAATTACATCTCCAGATTTATCTCTCAGATGACTGCTACCTGTGGGCCGATATTCAAACTTCTCCGCAAAGATCAGAAGATTGTGTGGATAGAAGATTGCCAAAGAGCATTCGACAGTATCAAAGAATACCTGTCAGAACCACCAATACTGATCCCTCCAGTCGAAGGAAGACCATTAATCTTGTACCTTACCGTACTAGAAGAGTCCATGGGCTGCGTACTTGGACAACAGGATGATACAGTGAAGGAGCATGCCATCTACTACGAGTAAGAAATTCACGGACTATGAAACTCGTTACTCCATGCTCGAGAAAACATCTGCGCTTTGGTATGGACTTCAAGCGTCTTCACGATACATGATCAATCACACGACTTGGTTAATCTCAAAATGGATCCGATCAATACGTATTTGAAAGCTTTTATAACCGGAGAATCGCTCGATGGCAAATGCTACTATCGAATATGACATCCAATACGCGCTGACGGTTAAAGGAAGCATTCTCGTGATCACGGCTTATCGACCACTCAGCGAATACCAATCTCAAGTTCGACTTCCCGATGAGGATGTTATGTACTTAAAGATGAAAGATTGTGACGAACCACTACGAAGAAGGACGGATCCGAGAATCCGGATGGGGCCTAGTCTTGATGGAGCCGTAAATGTTTTTGGCAATGGAATTGGGCGATCATCATCACTCCAGGGTTCTCATATCCGTTTTCCACAAATTGCTATTTGATTGCACCAACATAGCGGAATATGAAGCATGCATCATGGGTATCGAAGAAGCCATCGACTTGAGGATCAAGATCCTTGATATATATATGGAGATTCATTGTGATCAACCAAATCAAAGACAAGTATGAAACTCATCATCTTGGTTTGATTCCATACGAGGATTATGCGGCGATTGTTGACTTTCTTCAACAAAGTTGAACGCATCATATCCTCGAGATCAAAATCGAATGGCGACGCCTTGCTACTCTATCTTCCATGTTCAAAGTCAATGATTGGAATGATATGCCTAGAATTGCATCGACGCCTTGAAAGACACATATATGTGTTTACAAGCAGCGGTCTTGACGATAAACCGTGGTTTCCGACATCAAACGTTTCCTTCAAACGCGAGTACCCACTTGGGGCATCGTACAAAGATAAGAAAACTCGAGGAGGCTTTCTAGGAATTTTTCTGACGAGATGTGCTATACAAAAGAAACTTTGATATGGTTACTCGGATCGTCGACAGACAAAAGCGAACACAATCATCCATGAAGTACATGAAGGGTCCTTTGGAACCCATTCAAGCGGGCTTGCAATGTCTAGAAAAATCTTGAGAGCGAGGATACTATTGGATAACGATGGAATCGATTCTGCAAACACGTCAAAAGATGTCACAAGTGCGGATCTACGAGATAAGATCCATGTGCCTCGACTACTCAACGTTCTCTCTCTCGTGGCCTTTCTCCATGTGGGGCATTGACATGATTGGAATGATTGAACCAAAAGCGTCCAACGGACATCGCTTCATTCTAGTGGCTATTGATTACTTCACCAAATAGGTCGAAGCAGCATCCTACGCCAACAAGTGGTTGTGAGGTTCATCAAGAACAACCTCATTTGCCGATATGGAGTTCGAGCAAGATCATTACGACAATGGATCTAACTTGAACAACAAAATGATGAAAGAACTGTGAGGAATTCAAGATCGAGCATCATAACTCGTCTCCTTACGGCCAAAGATGAGCAGCCGTTGAAGCCGCCAACAAGAACATCAAAAGATCGTCGAAAATGGTCATCACTTACAAAGCGGCACGAAATGCGCCATTTGCTCGCATGGGTATCGTACCTCGATCGCACTTCAACAGGGCAACTCCTTTTCTCTAGTATACGGCATGGGCGGTGCTCCCGTAGAAGTTGAGATCCCATCAATGAGAGTTCTCATGGAAACTAAGCTATCCGAGGCGAATGGTGTCAAAGCGAATCGACCAATGAACTTAATTGAAGAAAAGCGCTGACCGCTCGTGTCATGGACAACTCTATCAAAGAAGAATGAAGAAAGCTTTCGACAAAAGGTCCGACCTCATGAATTCGAGAAGGCGACCTCGTGCAAAAGATTACATCTTTTCAAGCGATTCGGGGCAAATGGACTCCTAAATACGAAGGCCCATATATCGTCAAGAGAAGCTTCTCGGCGGTGCTATGACTCACAACCATGGACGATGAACTCCGTATCCTGTGAATTGCCGATCAAAAAATACTTTGTCTAAAAAACAAAAGAACAACTCGGTAAGTCGAAAAGAAAAAGGGCTTAGGCAAAATGGCGTCTCGGTGGATTGAAAACACGAAAAGCGATCCGGCAAAAATTAGAGACAATAAATGAAATTATCCCGATAGATCGAAAACACGAAAAGCGATCTAGGCAAAGATACAAAATGACAAAGTAACTGCAGTTAGTCATATTTTGTCCACATGAAGAATCTTCCATCGCGGATCTTCAATCAACTTTTCTAAAGCAACAAGCACTTGGAATTCAAAGTTGTTCGGATAGTAGCGGTTATTTGCTTTCAATGTAGCATTTTCCCAATAAATTATCATTTCCAACTTTTGTAAATAGTCCATGGAATCACGCCTTTGGATGATTACCATTCTATCAATAAATTTGAGCCTTGTGCTTTTATTTGCAATTCCACTTTATTCTTTTGCAAAATAACGCTTTTATTGTGAAAATCACTTTTGAAACTAAAATGTTTTAAATGAATTTCTACTTCAAAATTTTTGAAATAAAAGCAAAATTTTCCTTTGAACTATGGCGGAAATAACTTCAGTTTCTCCATGAGTGCTTTGATCTTGAAGGATAAAGACAATCACATCATCTCCTCATGAAATCATCAAATGGCGGTATTCTTATCCAAAAGAATCCCCAACCAAGTTGCCAATGAAATGCCTTTCTCGGAAAGTTTAAAACATGCAACTCAAATTCTTCATTAGTGAACATCTCGCACCATTTGTTGCAATTTTCACCGATTTGTTGACTGTGTGCGGTCCTTTTCCCAAATACCTCTTTAGTGTCTTTGTCAAAGTATTGTTAGCATGCATATAACATTCATGACATTCATACATAATAGCATCATTCATTGCATTTTGCATCTCAAAATGTTTACTTCCAAATCATTGGTATAAATCATACTTACTCATATGAGTACAAGTCATCCCATAGAATATCTCCAAAGAAAAAGATACATTTTCTTTTTCCCCAGAGTATTCCCAAACAGAAAGGATACGTCTTCCTTTTTCCCAAAAGTCCCCAAGCAGAGAAATACATTTTCTTCTTTCTATCAGTCCCACCGAGATTATCCCTCATTGGGAACAATGTCTTGATTAACTTCTTTCTTTCAAACATTCTGGATAGAACAACATTATTCACAAAGTGAACAGAACCTCATTCCTTCAAAGATTTACCTTGTTATAGTTATCACTTGATAATTGGTAACATCTTGAAATTCATTACCATAAACTATCACAGAGTGATAATTGGTAATATCATTTCCACTTACCTTAAACATTGTCACGAAGGTAATCTCTTTGTTTCCCAAAAACAAATGTTCACATATTATCATTTAGAATATATTACCACATATCAGCAAGAGATCATCCATTTTGTCTTTTCAGACTTCTTCATATTCATCTTCATCTCTCAAGTTAAAGAAACTTAAATAGGGGCATCATACCACCTTCACATCATCAAACAAAGATTAAAATCACAGTCAAAGGGTTTCATCGATTTTCATCCGATTCAAGAGCCAACCAATTAGGGTTTGAGTTTTTCTCACCTCATTTGATCTATCTTGATCAAATCATCGATTCAATCCATATCCATCGATCAATCAAGGATTTTTTTTGGTCGAGCATAGGCATTCTCGATTTTTGAGCAAGAAATGACTTTTTGGATAGAGATTGGTCATTATATCTTAGATACAACATCTTGACCTAATTTTGGATTCAAAACATCACAGAGGTTCACGGACTTCATCGATTAATTTCGAAGCGTCGATGAAATTTCATCGCCTGAAAAGTCAAACTTTGACTTTTGGTCAAATTTTCAAAACAAAACTTTTTCCATCATCAAAATACTTCACATGATCCATCATGATCATAAAAAATCAAAGAATTTGGAAAAGTCAACAAAAAGTCAAAAGTTTTCATACTTAGAAATTTTTCTAAGTGTTGAAATTTCTTATTTTTCAAACTTCAAGCCATTTTCACCTAGTTCCAATTTGAATTTAAAAACTCAAAACATGAAAGTTGTAGCTTGTGGAAAAATCTTTCCAAAATATCCAAGAACTCTCAAATCCATGGAGTCTAGATACATAATACATAAATAAATAAACAAATGAACAAGTTAAAACACCGTATAAGTAATTTTTAAAACACTTTTGTAATGTTTTATTTCAAACACCGTAGAATGTTTTATTTCAAACACTTTTGTGTAATTTTTTAAATATCCACAATATTGTTTAAATGTGAAAATGAATTAAAAAGTAGAAACAAAACACACCATATAAGTAATTAAATTTGAAGGTGTTCATAATCAAAATTTAAAAATGGATGTAATTTAAATACATTAATAAAATAATAAAATGTTATAAACTCTAAAAATTAATTACTACAGAGAATCAACACATAATACATAAATACATGAAATTGTTAAAATAAAAACACACTGTGTCTTTAACATATATAATATATATTTTACGATTGACAATGTATAATTCAAAAGTCATATTCAAAACATGAAAATAAAGATAAAATACATATTTTATGTAACATAAAACGATGGTATCCTGCTTTTGTTAGAAATTAAAATAAAAAAAAACATGATTCTAATAGTAATATTCCAATAGTCATATTTTGTAAGATATATTGATAGTATCTTACAAGTAATCTACATTTGAGTCTTTGGAAAAGTCCTCTTGAAATTAGTGGATAAACAAACATAAATGAAATTTTGTAAAAGTGGCAACACACCAAGGTGATGCAAACCTATAAAGTATTTTTTGACAAGCGACATCAATTGTCGTTGCAAAGATTTTGCAACGCACTTATACCAACAATATACAATGACATATTTTCCTTGCAAAAACACCTTTTACGCAATTTTGTGTTTTCTCAATAATTTTTAGCAAAAACTCGTTTTATTGTAGAATGTACTACTTAATAAAATTGATGATTTTTCAGTAGTTTGGTCAAGTTTATTGATAATCCATTTACAACAATCAATCTGGTAATAATAAATCTTTTAAAAGATTTTAACTTGTTTGATTTTTATCATTCTATATAAAATAAATTAAGTTGTTATACCGTTATTTATATAAATTTATCGATTAAATTGATTATATTCACTTTGACGCATTTAGGTTTATGTTAAAACTCAAACCTAATAACAATTCAAATAATTTATATAATATGACTAGCTAACAAAGAGATTTTGCAATCTTAATATGATTGTCTTTTTCACTGATTATTTTATTATTCTTAATTGTATTTTGAGAATTTCATATATTTATGTGGAGTAAATTAAACTTGAAAAGATATGTATTATTTTATTTGTATTCAGAATTTCATATATTCATGTGGACTAAAATAAGCTAAATTTTTGTTAGAATGTGTACATAATTCATGATTCAATAATAATCGAATAGGTAATCGAAATAGCTTAGCTATTTCGATGCATATCTTGGATGCTAGAAGTCGAAATGTAGTGGACTTTAGATATTGGGCCTTAGTTTAGTTTACACTATTGGGCCAGAAATGTGTCTATATAAGGAGCATTTCCTTGCAAAATAATGCTTTTTCGATCAATTTCACAATATACAATATCAATTTTACTTCTCTCTTTTTCCTCTAAACTTCTTCTTCTTCATCACAAATATACTTTCTTTCATCCTCTGTTCCAACAAATTGGTATCAAGGAGCTCGGTTGCGATTCAAGGAGAATCAAATGGCAAACGGAACAACAACGTCGACATTCCCAAACCTACCGTTTTCAAAGGAGAAAACTACCGATGGGTTGCACAAATGAAAGTCATTTTCGATTTCAAGATGTTGTTGAAATCTTGAATGATGGTGTATCGAGCAAGCAAATGCGAAGCCAAAAGTGCGCACAAAGATCGAGGAAGAAAGAAAGCAGCTTTCTTGATTCATCGATGTAGATTCGATGTTTTGAGAAGATAATCGAAGAAGAATCGACAAAATGGGACAAGTTAAAGAACTTGTATGGGAGAAAAATTGAAGAAAAGTGCAATTGAAAGCAATAGAATTGATGCACATGAAGGATGATGAATCAATTTACGCATACTTCTCAATTGACGAACCAAATGAAAGCATGTGGAAACCATCAACCTGCGAAAAAATAAAAGGTATTGAGATCTTTAACAAAAATTTTGATTATATTGTTGTGACAATTGAAGAAGCAAAGACTCTTTACGAGAAGTTAGAAGAACTTCAAGCTTCGTTAGAGGCTCATGAGATGAGATTGAAGCAAAGAGACTCGAAAAGAAAGGTAAGAACAAGCATCAAAATTCAAGAAAAGAAAAATCGAAGTTTCGAAATCTGCAGATGATGAGAAGTCAAGCATCTTGATTCGAAAAGGTGTGAGCAACAAGTATTAAGAAAGTTGACAAGAAAGATAAGCAATGCTACAATTGTCAAGGTTTTGGTCACGCCGAGACCGCAAGGAGGAAAGTAGAAAAGCGAAAGAAAGTGATGAAGCTCAAACATGATTCGAGATGATGTCGATGATGGTTAATTCTCAATCGAATTCGAAGAAAACCAACATGTGGTATCCGGACTCGGGATGTAGCAATCATATGGCAACAAAAATTGGTTCACCAAATTAGAGAGTCGTCAAAGGGTGATAAAGTTTGATGGAAGACATCGATTTTGTCGGCAAAGGAGATATTTCGATTGCCGAAAGGATGGTGGAAAAGCTACATCGAGGTATTAATGTACCCCATGACAAGTAACTTGATAAGTGTAGGTCAATTACTTGCAAAAGGATTCAGGATGAAACTTGAAAGGAATGAGATGAAAGTTTATAGGTGATGGGAGGTTAATCATGAAAGCACCTTTGGCGAAAACAAGGCGTTCAAAGTAGAACTCAACACATCCACAAATGTCTTGCTTGATGACGAAAAACAAGAATTGGCTATGGCACCAATGGACATCTAAACTTGAGTTTATGCATGCTCAATCGAAAGAAGATGGTGGTTGGTTTGCCTTATGTGAAGGAACCAAAGCAAGTATGTGAGGAATAAAGCTAAGCGGCAAGGAAGGCATTCAAACATGACTTGCCCATGAAATCCAAACGCAAGTTGGAGCTAGTTCACTCGATGTGTGGACCATTTGAAGTAAAATCAAATGGAGGCAGGTATTTTCTTAAGTTCATTGATGAATTCACCATATATATTTACATCATTGAAAAGAAAAGTGAAGTATTCACACAGTTCAAATTGCACAAAAGCAAAGTGGTACGCAGAAGCCGGTGGTGGTGAACCTACACTTGCCAAATTTTGTATTGGGGAAGGTATAGAGCATGAAGTTATTGCACCCTATACACCTCAACACAATGGCATAGAGAAAAAATAAACATGACAAGAAGTATGTTGAAAGCTAAAGAAATGCCTAAAGATTTTGGTAACAGACGCAATATCCAACAAAGAGGATAGTTGGAAAAACACCTCATGAGGCTTGGGATCGAAGCCAAGTGTAAGTCACTTTAGAGTTTTTGATCAATGTGTTTCGCATGTACCGAACAATTGAGAAGAAAACGGATGATCAGTGAAGCTATGGTTCTTATAGGTTATCATTCGTAGCATATTCACCAATCAAGATAAACTAATAATCGAGAGATGTTCGAATCGACGAAAAAATTGGGATTGTCGAAGTTCAACACAATCGACACTATTATAACGTGTTCAAGAAGATCCACAAGATGAGTCCTCGAATAGTCGGTGAACAAGGTAACACTTCAACTAGTCGAAATGAAGAACCACAGCAAAGTGAAAGAAGGTCGACAAGAACAAGAACCGAATCAACTAGGCTAGCTGGGTATGAAAGATTCTCGGATCAAGTGATTGATGATGATGGTGATCTAGTTGAAGAAGCCATGATGATGGAAAAACAATCGATTTGAATGAAGCAATGGGTAATTGAATTGGTGCAAAGTCATGAAAGAAGAGCCATTGAAAGAACAAGACTTGGGAGCTTGTCGAAAAACGAATAAGAAGCCAATTGATGTAAAGTGGATATACAAAGTGAAAAGAAGGCCAAATGGAGAAATTGCTAAGTACAAAGCAAGATCGGTGGCTGAGGCTTTCTACAAAAGCAAACTTCGATGAAGTATACGCACTTTCTAGGCGGAAACAATTCAAATAGTTGTTTCGACAAAGAAGAGGATGGAAAATGCATCAACGGATGTAAAGTCGACATTCATGAATGGACCATTAGAGGAAGAAGTCTATGTCACTCAACCACGAGATTCAACGTCAAAGGACGGATTCAAGGTATATAGATTACGTAGGTCTCTATGGTTTGAAGCAAGCTCCTCGAGCTTGGAATAAAAGAATAGATAGTTTTACGATCGTTTCACAAAGTGTGTTTAACATGGAGTGTATGTAAAGATATCGATGGTGTTAGTAGAATCATTTTATGCCTCTATGTAGATGACTTCGACATGAGATGAAGAAGTGAGATAGCAAAAGTCAAGTCAAAGCTAATGCAAGAATTCAAATGTCGATCTAGGAAATCTCTCATATTCTAAAATCTTAAGAAGAAGTACTCTTGCATCAAACCAAGTATGCTCAAGACATTCGAAAGATTCAACATGAGCAATCAGAAAGTTGCCACTCCACTAGAGAGGAGCAAAGTGAAGAAAGAATTGAATGATAAGTTTGTAAATTCGACATTGTACAAACATATCATTGGATCATGAGTATCTTTGCAATACAAGGCCCGATATTTGCCAAAGTGTGGGGTTGTTGAGCGATTATGGAGAAACCTCAAGAGTGTCATCTCAATGCAGTGAAGAGGGTGTTAAGATACGTAAAGGGAACCATCGACCATGGGGTTATTCTTGCCAAAGAAGTCGAAGAGCAACACAAGCATTGAAGTTCATGGATATACTGATTCAGACTTCAGTGGAGATCAAGATGAAAAGAAAAGCACTGCAGGCTACATCTTCATGATGGAAGGTGCTCCAATCTCCTGGAGCTCGAAGAAACAAAACATTGTGGCTTTGTCATCATGTGAAGCGAATATGTAGCATCATATCAATGTCAAGCGCATGGATCGAAATGTTACTTGAAGAACTCAAGATAATGAAGCCAAAGAATATAAGGTTATTTGTTGACAACAAATCAACAATTAACTTGGCTAATCATCCAGTGTGTCATGGTCGAAGCAAACACATTGAAAGAAGGTATCATTTTCTGAGAGATCAAGTAAACAAAGGGAAGATCGAAATAAAGTCGCAAGACCAAGTTCAACTAGTGACATATTCACTAAACCTCTGAAGAAAGTCAGATTTGAAGAGCTGAAAGGAAGCATCGGGATGAGAAGTCTCGAGAACATGAATTAAGGGGGTGTGTTAGAATGTGTACATAATTCATGATTCAATAATAATCGAATAAGGGGTAATCGAAATAGCTTAGCTATTTCGATCTGTTATCTTGGATGCTAGAAGTCGAAATGTAGTGGACTTTAGATATTGGGCCTTAGTTTAGTTTACACTATTGGGCCTAGAAAATGTGTCTATATAAGGAGCATTTCCTTGTAAGCAAAATAATGCTTTTTCGATCAATTTCACAATATACAATATCAATTTTACTTCTCTCTCTTTTTCCTCTAAACTTCTTCTTCTTCATCACAAATATACTTTCTTTCATCCTCTGTTCCAACAATTTTGAAATTTATTTTATATGTTCCTTTCCTTGAACATATAAGATTTATTTTATTTCATTCAAAACATATTATGTTGGATTGTTTCACCATCATTTAAGATTATTTATGTTTTAATAATAAAATTGTTCCTTTCCGACGACATTAAAATTTAGTTATATTTTTGTAACGATTATTGTCATTTAGTTTTATTAAACAAAGATTTAGTAATTATTGTTGTAAAACACCTTTTGCAGCAATTTTGTGTTTTCTTAATAATTTTTGGCGCAAAACTCGTTTTGTTGTAGAATATACTACTTAATTAAATTGATGATTTTTCAGTAGTTTAGTCTACTTTATTGATAATACATTTACAACAATCAATCTTGTAATAATAAATCTTTTAAAAGATTTTAACTTGTTTAATTGTTATCATTCTATATAAAATAAGTTAAGTTGTTATACTGATTATTTATATAAATTTATCAGTTAAATTGATTATATTCACTTTGACACGTTTAGGTTTATGTTAAAACTCAAACCTAATGACAATTCAAATAATTTATATAATATGACTAGCTAACAAAGAGATATTTCAATCTTAATAGGATTGTCTTTTCACTGATAATTTTATTATTCTTAATTGTATTTTGAGAATTTCATATATTTATGTGGACTAAATTAAGCTTTAGAAGGTATAAGTTAATATATTTATTATTCTTAATGGTATAAGTTAATACTTATTCCTTTGGTGTATTTAGATTTGAATTTACAAGGTTTGTTTGTTTATAAAAGTATGGTATCTTCTATAGATATATCATTATCTCTATTACATGAAAATTATTGTAAGCTTCTATCTTTCGTATGATATTTTTTGTTAATGCCTATCTCTTCACTATTCATTAAGATATATTTTTAACATTCTAATATAGAAGTATAATATAATTTTAGTCTAAAAGTTTGTAAAATTTCCATCCTGAAACTCAAATTCATCAAACGTGTAAGTATGTATATGTTACACTTATATGGATAAGAAAATTATCAATGTTGATGCTACTTTAATAAAACCTCTAACCCACCGCTTAAAATAGTTGTTATTCAAATAATTTATGTGATTTTTTAGTATCTACAATATTTTTATGTGTTAAAATTAAAAATGAAATTAAAAAATAAATTAAAAAAATTATACAAATAATTAAATTTGAAGGTGTTCTTGATCAATATTTTAAAACATGGATAGAATTTGTATTTTTTATAATATAATAGAATCTTATTTTTATTAAAAATTAATTATTGTAGAGAATCGATACATAATACATAAATAAATAAACAAATGAACAAGTTAAAACACCGTATAAGTAATTTTTTTAAAACACTTTTCTGTAATTTTTTATTTCAAACACCGTATAATGTTTTATTTCAAACACTTTTGTGTAATTTTTTTTAAATACCCACAATATTGTTTAAATGTGAAAAATGAATTAAAAAAGTAGAAACAAAACACACCATATAAGTAATTAAATTTGAAGGTGTTCATAATCAAAATTTAAAAATATGGATGTAATTTAAATACATTAATAAAATAATAAAATGTTATAAACTCTAAAAATTAATTACTATAGAGAATCAACACATAATACATAAATACATGAAATTGTTAAAAATTAAAAACACACTGTGTCTTTAACATATATAATATATATTTTACGATTGACAATGTATAATTCAAAAGTCATATTCAAAACATGAAAATAAAGATAAAATACATATTTTATGTAACATAAAACGATGGTATCCTGCTTGTAGTTGTTAGAAATTAAAAAAAAAAACAACATGATTCTAATAGTAATATTCCAATAGTCATATTTTCTGTAAGATATATTGATAGTATCTTACAAGTAATCTACATTTGAGTCTTTGGAAAAGTCCCTCTTGAAATTAGTGGATAAGCAAACTATAAATGAAATTTTGTAAAAGTGGCAACACACCAAGGTGATGCAAACCTATAAAATATTTTTTTAGTGATGTCATCTAAAAGCAATGGTGTAACGAAAGATCCTCAAGGTTATTTATTTGAACATAACTTGTTTTTTCTGGAGTTCATCTAAATAAAATTTGGTGTCCACTATGCTGTCAATTGAATTTTTGGGTATGAGTGCAAATGTTGGATAGACACAATGTGTACAACATAGTTATTATATTGCTATTAATGGTATTTGTAGACTTATTATTACTTTAACACTTCTTGTTTGTAGTCACTTCCTAAAACTCCTCCTATATATGAAAATCATTTTAACTTTCTCTCAATCACTAAAATTAGTGTTTAACTTCAATAGACAATTTAAAGGACGTTGAATTACAATTCAATTAAATAAAATAAACTCTATCCTTTAATATATGAGTGGAAGCGCTACAGTAGCATTCAAGCAACACAAAAAGGACTCAAACATAATGTCATACCCCAAATTTTGACCTAATATACCACCTTACATTTGCATCATTGCACAACTAATAGTTCAAACAACATTAATCGGGTGTAGCATTCACAGGTCAAAATTAGGGTTTCATCAGATTTTCATCTGATTCAAGAGCCAACCAATTAGGGTTTGAGTTTTTCTCACCTCATTTGATCTATCTTGATCAAATCATCAGCCTTCAATCCTCAGATATCCATTTTCCTCACTGATCAATCAAGGATCGACCAATTAGGGTTTTGGTCGAGCATAGGCATTCTCTGATTTTTTGAGCAAGAAATGACTTTTTTGGATAGAGATTGGTCATTATATCTTAGATACAACATCTTGACCTAATTTCTGGATTCAAAACATCACAGAGGTTCACAGACTTCATCAGTCAATTTCAGAAACGTCTGATGAAATTTCATCTGCACAGAAAAGTCAAACTTTGACTTTTGGTCAAATTTTTCAAAACAAAACTTTTTCCATCATCAAAATACTTCACATGATCCATCATGATCATAAAAAATCAAAGAATTTGGAAAAGTCAACAAAAAGTCAAAAGTTTTCATACTTAGAAATTTTTCTAAGTGTTGAAATTTCTTATTTTTTTCAAACTTCAAGCCATTTTTTCACCTAGTTCCAATTTGAATTTGAAAAAACTCAAAACATGAAAGTTGTAGCTTGTGGAAAAATCTTTCCAAAATATCCAAGAACTCTCAAATCCATGGAGTCTAGATACACTTTTGAAATTGAAACATAAGGCTCCATGACACTTGATTTTCAAAGTCAAAACATCAAGATTATAGGTCATTTTGCATTTTCCTCTTCTAGAACCTTTGCCACCTTGCCAAGAGAGGATAGAACTGATAAAAATCAGTTGGATGTAATTATTATAGGATAGGATCAAGTTGAAATTAACCATGGTTAAAAGAAGGAAGCTTCCTTTTGCATTTAATGCAAAAAAGACTTCCTTGCCCTCTAAGGCAAGTTTGAATTACCAAATGCCCAATTGCTTGCCTAACATTTCAGATACAATGGCCTATAAATAGAGGTACCAATTCAAGCTCAATGGACACCAAAAACATTGCAAAGTCATGCTTCTCACTTCTTTCTTCAAAATCAAGAAACATAACACATTTTTGAGAAAACTTGCAATTTTCAAAATTCAATGAAAACATGATAAATTTTGGTGTCTAACATGTTTCAGTATCAACATGTAACTGGTTTGTAACTTAGAATCAAACTAAAAACAACTGAAAATCAGATTTTGAACTTCATGCTTCCAAACTTTTACAGACTACTTAAGTATTCGAATTTGGATTTTGGCTGGAGCAATTGATGTTTTAATCACTCAAACATCATCACCATACTCCATGGACATGAGGCAGACCATTAATCCTGAACTGTAACACTCTTAACCCCATTTTCGAGTTTCATTTTGAGCTGACTGTAGGTTGATTTGGTTGGAGAGATTGGAGCAAGCTCGAAGCAAGCATACCATCCACACAACTTCTACACATGCCGATGAAGGTGTAGCAATCCTCAAACAAGTTCTGGAAACACGTTTTGAGCTTCTTCGATTCTCATTTTTCCAGGTATGAACATGAACTGTGATATCATGATTCCTTGCATCTTTTTGAAAAAGCTCTTGGCCATTCTTTTTGCACCTCTAACGATCATAAACCCTCAAAAAATCCAAGAATCATGAAACCTACATCATTTAATTTAAGATTTTCGGTTTAGGGTTCTCGTGTTCTTCAAAACCTAAATTGTTCGGGCTAAATATAAATGAAATTAACAACCACCTTCGATTCGTGAGGAAAAACGAGCAACTTTGATGTTTACATCATTGAATTTCATTGAGAAACGAGGATGGTAGCTTGGATCAAAGATTCAAGATCAATATGGTGAAGAACCTGCGTGTTCTTCATTTTCAAATTTTAAACATTCCAATGTTATATCAACACGTGTTCTGGTCCACTAACACCCCAGCGTTTGGTCTAGTGGTTGCTTTCTTGCCTTTAGTTCTCTTTGACACGCGTCCCACCTCATGGTCATGGGTTCAACACCCATCAGGACCATTCTTTTTACAAACTTTCCAAATTTTTTCATGTTTTTTATCAAACTTTCACAATTTTTTTGACCAATCAAAACTCCTTATTTTAAGGTGATTTTTTGGACACTTGTCAATAAATACATCTATTTTGTGATAGTGCAAAAATTTTCAGAAAAAACTTTCATCTGATTAAATTTTAATCGAGCCGAAAACGACGTTCTGAACACTTTTCAAACCTCCTTTTAAGGTGAATTTTTCAAGTTTTCGACTTCCGATTTTTTTCAAAACTTTTCATAAATGAACCTCACATTTCAAAATGATTTTTCAAAACATTTCATCAAACTTGCATCTTTTACCATGATCGATCCGATTTAAAACGATAAAACTGATTTCGTCTTCTCTCGAATTTCTCGATCGATCATGGGCCTCCCTTATGGTGTAAGTCCCAATCCTTTATGTACATACTTAGTTTTTGCTTGTACATACTCAAATTATCATTGTCAATATTCAAACATAAAGCAAATTTCTTTCGTTTGTTTTCATTCGTTTGTTTATACACCGATACCATTGGTATTGAAAGGAGCATTATTCCCTGTGAAACTGCTTTCAAACCAATGGGCCTCCATCATGGTGTAAGTCCCATAACATTCTTTTATGTACATAATATTTCTTTGTACATATCAAACTTTTGTCAAACACTTTTTTACAAAGTTTCATCTGTACATAATACAGATACTCCTTTTATACTCAAGTACAGACAAACTTCGATCGTTTGTTTTCACATCACTTGTGTATACTCAAACAAAATAGTCTTTTGTGTACATATTTTCTTTGTACATACCAAATACTTTTCATACAAAATTTTCATACAAAATTTTCATCTGTACATAACACAGATACCTTTTTACAAATATTCCAACACAGATAAACTTCGATCATTCGTTTCTGTTTCATCTGTATAGACCAACTGAATACCATTGGTATTGAAAGGAGCTTTCTCCTGAGTAAAACTTCTTTCAAATCAATGGGCCACCCTTATGGTGTAAGTCCCATCCCTCCTATGTACATCCATCTTTATCTTTACATAAAAACTCGTTCGTGCACATATTTACTTCCTTGTACACATTCAAACTTGTAAATAATCAAGTTACGCTCGTTTTAAATGTTCGTTTCACGACACTTGTTTATATTTCATAAACTCGTAAATAAACATCATGCATTGTTTATATTTCCTTCTTAAACTCCGTGAATACATATCACACACACACTGTTTATACAAACCGTCTAATAATAACATAACAATTAGACTAATCAATAGGTTCCTGAGTAATAGCCTCGCTTGGGCTTCATACAAGATAACTCATCCCAGTTGAGTTTAGCCTCCGCTTGGGCTTTATACAAGACAATCCATCCCATGGGTCACCTCCTCTTAGGCTTCATATAAGAAAACTCATTCATCTGAGTTTAGCCTCCGCTTGGGCTTCATACAAGATATTTTATCTCCAACAGAATTTAGCCTTCTCTTGGGCTTCGTACAAAGAAACTCTCCCCACAGAGTTTAGCCTCCGCTTAGGCTTCATATAAGACAACACTCCCCTGTTGAGTCAGCCTCCTCTTGGGCTTCGTTCAAAAGAACTCCTCATTGAGTTTAGCCTTCTCTTGGGCCTCATACAATGAAAGAGATAGGAAATCTCTTAACAGCCTCCTATTGGGCTTCCAATACAAAGAATCACCCACGCTAAGATAGAACCCTGAAAGGATGGTTTCTCGGTGAAATCACTTTCAAATTCCCCAGAGAGTAAAATTTCCCGGTGAAATTGCTCTTATTCAGAAAAGGATGGTTTCTCGGTGAAATCCCTTTCAAGCCAAAGCCAGCCATACCCTATAGCTTCCTCTTGAGCTTCATACAAGGACCCTCGATAACCCTCGATGACCCTCGGAATGCCTCCTCTTGGGCTAACAATACAAGGACCCACGGGCTTCTTAAAAGCATCCCTTTAATCCAATCAATTTCTCCTTGAGATTTAGACATTTATCATCTCTATGGAAGAAGTATCTCATCTATCACATCACATACAGTCAAAAACTTTTCAAACTCTTTTCAAACTCTTTTCAAAAAAACTATTTTCAAACAAAAACATCTCTTCATTGTAAGTGGTAACGCTTGTACACTCAAGAAAAACACCCAATAATTACAGTTAAAAGATTCAATCATCTTTTTCAAATATCTTTCTTAAACATGTAAGTGGTAACGCTTGTACACTCAAGCAAAACACCTAATACTTACGACGAAAGATTTAATCAATCAAACTTTTCAAAAATGTATGTGATGAAATAGATTAGATACATTTTTCATTAAGATGACATTTGTCTGTCTCTTAAACTAACATCCCGTTGCTTTCCACTAGCATAAGTGGGAACTAAGATTGCTCTGACTTTCTCAACATCCTTTTGAGAATACGTAGGCACAAGGTGTCATCCTTGCCGAGCAAATTTCTTTCTCTCTCAGACCAAACAAACCATAGAACCCTGTAGATCCAAGCTACAAATGCTCTGATTCCCACTAGGGGATATGGATGCAGAAGATCCACAGATCTTTGCGAGCACAATAATAACAAAACCTAGAATCCCACATAATCTACTGTTTCTTAAAATCCAAAGGAAAAATTTTCCCAATCATAGAAATAGCAATTAAAACACACAAACATATCAAATATATTCATATATAAAGCTGTAGATAACTACATATATTTAGGGTGCTCCATCTATTCCCTTTATATAACAATCCCCTTACTCGAATCTCCCAATGCGTTACGTCTAGTTTGCTAGTCGTTCGCATACCAATATCAATTGAGGGTATTTCTTTCCCTTTTCATAATCATTAAATCATCTTTCTTGTGTTGAAAATAATAAAGCTTGATGCTCGCGGCATCTTTATAAACAAATCAAAAGATTTAAATCGTTGCGTGCGAGAATCGAACTCACGTTCGCATCCTCTAGCGCCACCTTTAACGACAGAAAAATGGCGACTCACTGGGAGAATGAAACTTTGATTTTTCAAAAAGAAAACGCTTACTCGCGAGAGCACCAAAGTTTTTTGTTTTCAAAAGAAAAGAAAGGGATAAGCTTTTCATATTTTGCATATATCTGTTTTTCTTTATTGTGTGTTTCGCGATTTCACTTGATGGAAAGAAATCCTAACCCGGATTTAAGAAACATTTTTAAGATCTAGGTGGAGATATTAATACGTGAGCAGTTTAATGCTTTCGAAGTTAATATTTCCCGCGCAGTGGAGGTTGTCTTGAGGGTATTGTGTTTAGCAAGTAATTGCGAAAACGTTGTATTTTCGGGGGAACTTAAGAAGCTGAGTGGATTGTAGAACACATAAACCATCCTGGCCATTAGGATGTAGTGCAGAGATTATTCGGGTGTAAGCCTAGAGTAATTGTCATGCGATACTACGATCAGGCGAGTTTCTCTTGAAAATATTATTGGACCATCGAGTAGTCAACAAATCCAATAATGTTTTGAAGGGGAGTGTTGAGCCTGTATTATCAATAGAACCCGATTCACAGATGAATAAGCCCATAGAACTTAACCACGTTGATTCTTATCGTTGGCTTCATGCTCGCTACTTCGAACGCTTGATCGTGTGTATAACTACTAACCATGTTTGCCGCATTCATGCATTCATTCATTCATTCAAAACAAAAAAAACTTCATTTCTCTTCCCATTTCCAAAGAATTTAGAGATTTTTTTCTTTGTAAAATATTTTAGGTTAGAGTGATGGACGTCAGAGGAAGATTCACCAAAAGATACAGTTTTAGAATTCCTGATGTAGGAAAGTTAAAAGAGTTAGCATCCTTGGTAGAAGATCCCTCGGATTTCAGAAAACGCTATGGAACTCTTCTAACTCTTCTGAACGCTAACGTTGATGAAGGACTTCTCAAAACTTTCGTTCAGTTCTACGATCCAGTCTATCGCTGTTTCACTTTCCTTGATTATCAGTTGATGCCTACTTTGGAAGAGTATGCGCATATCCTAGGAATCTCAGTATCGGACAAAGTGCCTTTCAATGGTTTGGAAGCCATTCCTAAGTCACAAGTCATTGCAACAATGACTCATTTAAAGAAATCTGAGATAGACAAAAACCTAACTACCAGAGGAAAACTCTTAGGACTAACCTCAAAGTTCCTAATGGAGAAGGCTCTCAAATTCTCGGAAGCTGGTAGTATGGTAGCCTTTGAAGCTATTTTAGCTTTACTCCTCTATGGATTGGTGTTGTTTCCCAACGTCTCAAATTTCGTTGATATCAACGCCATAAGGATCTTTCTGATTGGAAATCCCGTTCCCACCCTGCTTGGTGATACGTACGTCTCTATTCATCATAGGAATCGTCAAGGAGACGAAACTATCGTGTGTTGCGTACCTCTGTTTTTCAAATGGATTACCTCACACTTGCCTAAATCTCCTATCTTCCGCGAAAACAAAGATGAGTGGCATTGGTCCAGAAGACTCGTGTCTCTTACAAACGACGATATCCATTGGTATACTTTGGCAAACAATGAGATGGAAATCATTGAGAGCTGTGGAGAATTTGCCAACGTACCTCTCATTGGTACGAAAGGAGGAATCAACTATAACCCATTCCTAGCGAGACGTCAACTCGGATACGCAAACTCTGGTAAACCTCTTGGATTTACAGTAGAAAGCTACTTCTACCATGAAGGGGAGGATTCCCAAGGATTGAAGGCTAGGATGATTAAAGCTTGGCATCACATCCGAAAGAAAGGAAAAGGTAAGGCAAAGAATTGTGTAGCCATGGAAACCTACACTTCTTGGGTAAAGAAAAGAGCAAAGGAATTCCGAATGCCTTACGCTTATGAAGATCCCATGTTCTCAATCGCCTCCAAATCAACAAATTTTCCGTCGAACTGTGGGAGAATACCAAGAAGCCTTGACCAAGATAAGGTTTGAGAAGGAAGCTTTGGAAAACAAATTCCTTAAGGCTAACCTCGAGAATGAGAAGCTCAAGAAGCAAGTCAAAGATCATGAAAAGACGCTTTATTTCCAGGATGAATGGCTCATGGAAAAAGATGAGGAGATTCGCCAGAAGCATGACGCAATCAAGAAATTCATCAAAGAAAGAAAAGGCGCTCAAGATTTGATGAATAACAATCTTACTCCCAACGAATGGAAAAGATTCGCAAGCTAAAAGAAAAGCGAAACTAAAAGCTCGCTATGGAAAGGAAATCACAAGAGGAAGTCGATCAAGCCTTTGGATCTTCATCGACGAAGACGTTTAATTAGTTCAATTTAGTTTGTAATTTTATCATTTATTTTATCATTTGTGTGAGCAATGCTCCAAAAAAAAAAAACAATTGTTGTAATCTTCTTTCAATAATCAATGAAATTTGTGTTTTTCCATCCAAATATTTGCCAAGAAATATCTCTTTTAGGATAAATTCTTTGGAAATTCCTTTTCTTTACAATCATATTCATGCATCATACTTTGCATTTAAGTCTATTGTCTAGAGTCTAACATTTTCCAGTTGGAATCACTTTTCCAGATAGGAACAGATTGTCAAGTATCGCGTCTTAGAGTTTCATCGCGTCCGCACCAACTCGAACGTCGATACTAGATCAAAAGAAGAAAAGTAATGAAGAATTTTGAACAAGAGAATGTGAACTTAGTACATAACGCGCTACAAGAAGAAGTGGAAAGACTCACATCTTTGGTCAACTCACTTGCCACAAAAGTCAACAAGAAGCATCGAGCGTCAAAACCAAACAAAGAACTTCAAAGGATACTACTACTCCGGTTTAATGCAGAGTAGTTCACCTTTCATGCGTAGGCTATCCATGGGAATGCCTTTCAACTTCATCGGAGTTCGCCAACCGACTTCTCAAACAATCTCGCTTGACATACCTACTTTGCAAAAAACTCGCTTCACGGTGGAATAACTTTTCCACAAGTAACAATGTCGGTTTCTCAACCGATCATGTTGAACTCACTTAGTGCACACTACCACAGACGAAGTTCATCACACTCCAGAAATAACACGAGCGCTCGTGGTTCAATGGAGAATCTCCAAGAACAACTCCTCAAAATGCACTTGAGATAAAACGATTCAAGGAAAGAATTGTTTGGGAAAAGCGCCGGATCTTCTTAGTTCCTCGTAAAAATACTGCGAAATTCAAAGTCCCGACTTTGAAAAGTACAAAGGGAACTCTTGTCCTCAGAGTCATCTCACAATGTATGCTAGGAAAATGTCTACGTACAATGAGGATCATCAGCTGCTAATTCATTACTTCCAGGACTGTCTCACCGGTGCCGCACTAAAGTGGTACATGGATTTAGACAGCGCGAATATCCAAACATTCAACGACTTAGGTAAAGCCTTCGTACAGCAATATAAGTTCAACTTGGATATGGCTCCTGATAGGGATCAACTTCGCTCCATGTCTCAAAAGGAAAGAGAGACATTTAAGGAATATGCGCAACGATTGAGGGAAATTGCTGCCCAAATTAACCCACCATTGGAAGAAAAGGAGATGACTAAGGTGTTCTTGAATACTCTAAACTCATTCTACTATGAGCGAATGATCGCTAGTGCTCCCGGAGATTTCAACGAAATGGTAAGCATGGGAATGCGATTAGAAGAGGTGTTCGAACCGACGCCTAACCAAGGAAGCGGGATCTTCTAGTAATACCAAGAAAATTGGAACCAGTTTTCCAAGGAAAAAAGAGCATGACGTAGGAATGGTATCCCGAGGGAAACCACGTAAGAATGTCATCCAACAACGACAGGTAGCTTCCATAGCATCCTCTGTCAACATAACTCCAAACACAGGAATTGCTCCGCAATTTCAACAAAATCAACAAACTCAACAGCCTCGTCAGCAGCTCAGTTTCAACCAAAACCAAACGCCTCGGGTCACTCAGTTCGACCCAATTCCCATGACGTACGCAGAACTTTACCCGGCGCTAATAGAAAGAAACCTGATACAGACAAGGTCACCACCTCCGGTTCCTGAGAAGTTGCCGTGGTGGTACAAAACCGACGTATCTTGCCCTTTTCACCAAGGGGCACCAGGCCATGACCTCGAACATTGCATAGCATTAAAGGCAGAAGTACAGAAGTTAGTAAGGTCTAATCTTCTTTCCTTCAAGAATACGAGCCCAAACGTGCAAGCTAATCCGCTTCCAGTCACAACGGACATTCAGTAAATTTAATCAGAGGAAACGTGGTGCATCTTCACGAAGCATACGGTGCAATGAGCGTTTTCGCTAAACACGATTATTCAGCAACATTTTCTCCAAGGATATTCAAGGATGTTCCACCATAAGAGCAAATATCCAAGATTTGTTAGAACGGTGATTTACAAATTTACAAAACCGAGATGACCATGACGTAATATGTAGGGCATTTTCCGCATGAGCTTTTAGTCTCGAGATATCAACTCGGAAAATCCAAAGTAAACATTGTGATCCCTTATTTCAACATACCCGAGCATGTGGAGATCGCATACAATGGTTCCAAGATTCCAACATCTCCTTTGTAATTTGCCCACCGGTCCTGCTCCATACAGTTCTACCAAAGTAATTCCTTACCAATACAATGCAACCCGATAGAAGATGGGAAGGAGAAACCCCCTACACTTCCATTAATATCAATGTAGCAATCGGACGAGTAACGAGAAGTGGACGAGTTCATACTCCATACCACCAAACCGCCTACAATTCGTTGTTAAAGAACCCGTTAACATATCTGCGAGAATCCAGCGATTCCCATTGCTAATCCAAGCATAAATATTGGTTCTGATGGAACCAACATCAACTCGACTTTGAAGAAATACTAAAACTAATCAAGAAAAGCGAGTATCGAGTCGTAGATCAACCGATCGCACTCCTTCAAAGATTTCAATCATCTTTACTCCTTAACTCAAGCTCACCGAGAAGCTTTGATGAGAGTATTAGAACAGACTTATGTGATCACGATGTGACTACGAGACCAATTTGGAGGATCGTTTCCAACATAACACCGCAATCGAGTTTTAGTGACGAAGAACTTCCGAAGAAGGAAAGATCACAACTTGGCCTTACACATCTCAATGATTTGCCACGATTCCCCGTCCAATGTATTGGTGGATACGGGCTCGTCTTTAAATGTAATGCCAAAACGACGCCGCTTAGTTTACAAAGGAACGCCAATGAAGTTCAACGATATAGTAGTAAGAGCCTTCGACGGATCGAGAAAGTCAGTTATTGGGGAAGTTGATCTCCCGATGACAATTGGCCCTCACACTTTCAAAATTATTTTCCAAGTCATGGACGTACCACATCTGATTGCTTGCTAGGAAGACCTTGGATCCATGATGCAGGAGCAGTAACTTCTACTCTCCATCAAAAATTAAAATTCACCTTCAACGGAAAGTTGGTGACTATCAGCGGTGAACAAGCTTTACTTGTAAGTCATCTATCCAGTTTCTCCTTCATCACCACTAATGACATTGAAGGGGCACACCTCCCCGAACATCCGTTAGAAGATGAATCTACCAACAAAAGCAGATCATCTATCTCTTCATATAAAGCGACACAAATGGTGAAAGATGGCAATGCCCAAGGATGGGGACAAGTAATTAAACACATCAACAACGGAACAAAAGGACTCGGGTTCACACCGTATTCTCTCGAATGAACCAAAGAGGAAGCACTTCCAATCAAGGAAGTATTTCACAGTGGAGGTTTCTTAAACCCTGTTCCACAAGAAGTCAATGTTGTAACCATAGAAGAGGAGGAAGACAATCTATCCGAATCTGAAGAGTGGAGCACTTACTTGAATAGCCCTGAATATGTGTCTCAGGAGGAATCATATGCACCGACTGATCAATTCAAAGACATGTCCTTGCAGCAACATGAAAATCCACCAGTCCCTGCTGAAATTTGGGATACCTTGGGAGAACCAAGTGGCAAATACGACTACATGGTGAAATACACTGCGCCAGAAAGCTCGAAAATTCGGATCGAAGATATCCAGCCTACGGGATGGGGTGATGACATTGAATACCCTAGTCAACCAGAGGAGGAATACTCGTCTTCTCAAACTAATCAACAGATCGAGATCCCAAATGAAGATCTCTGCTTCAACACTTCTGTGGAATTCACCAAGCCAGATCCTGGTTATCACTACATCAACATGATCATTGAAGATCAAGAGTACGACTCGGGATACGATCTAGAAAGTGTTGCCGACAACGAGTCTCTTCACTCGAAAGATTGGAAGGAACATCCCCAGTATTCAACACAGAGATCAACAGGAAGTAGAAATGCTATATCTCATACTTCCCGATCTGTTAATCAAGAAGATCGCTTTAGCAGCACAAAAGGCAAGGGCCATCACCCAGAGTCTTCAAAGCCTGCTCAACCAGCGACCAAAGTCTACTCGAGGGTTAAAACAAGCGGAAAGTTACCCGAGTACCTCGACTTCCAAGGAGTTCGTCACTACTGGAAACCTGTTGAAGTTCGGACTAATGTTCATAGCTCTAAGTAGTTTATTTTTGCTTTTTGTTTTGAACTCTCGTTTCGCCCAAAGCGAAGAGATGTTTTATAGGGCTTTAGCTTTTAAATAATTTCTCTTTGTCTTGCCCAAGACAAATGAGTTTGTATTTCAGGGCCTTGTTCATATTGTGAATCGTAAATAAAACGCGTTGTTTTGTTTCCACACTCTGTGTTTATTTTCATTTTTTACCCTTTTCTGGAAATGATAATCCTAAAAAACACAATAAAAAAAATCAATAAAAAAAAGTCATAATAAAATTTTTTAATCTGCATACACTTTCAAAAAAAAAAAAACTTTTTTTAATCAAACATAAATCAAAAATGCAGATTAAACAGATGGACAAAACCATTGAAAGCAATAACTCTACACTCTTTCTCAACTTTGAAATCCTCTGTGAATTCGCCGAGGAGGAAGTCGAAGAGGAGGAAGTCGAAGAAGAGATCCCAGATGAAATTTCTCGACTACTTAAGCACGAGGAAAGGATCATTCAGCCTCACAAAGAACCTCTAGAAGCAATTAACTTGGGTTCTGAGGAAGATACAAAAGAAGTCAATATTGGAGCTTCACTCAACAGCAGTGTCAAAAGCAAACTGATAAATCTTCTCAAAGAATACGTTGATGTGTTTGCTTGGTCCTACCAGACATGCCGGTTTGATACCAAGATCGTGGAACATCATTTTCCGTTAAGACCGAATGTCCGCCACGAGAAGAGTTCATCCCGAAATGGTGAGAAAATCAAAAGGAAGTTCAAAAGCAACGATGTTGGTTTCCTTGTCACTTAGTATCCTCAATGGCTAGCCAACATAGTACTCTCCAAGAAGGACGGAAAGGTCGAATGTGTGTTGACTACGGGATCCGAACAAAGCTAGTCCAAAAGACGATTTCCACTTCCATATCGACATGCTAGTGGATAGCACCGCCAAATTCAATGTCTTTTCCTTCATGGATGGTTTCTCCGTTACAATCGATCGAATGGCTCCAAAGACATGGAGAAGACATCTTTCATCACGCCATGGGGCACTTTTTGCTACAAGGTAATGCCATTTGGATTAAAGAATGCGGTAACTTACGGAGGGCAATGACTACTCTCTTTCATGATATGATGCACAAAGAGATCGAGGTCTACGTGGACGACATGATAGCAAAGTCCGACTTCAAAGGAACATATAGACTATCTCTTAAAGTTTTTCAACGACTAAGGAAGTTTCACTCCCGAATCCTAACAAATGCACCTTTGGGGTAAGGTCGGAAAACTCCTAGGTTTCATTGTCACCAAAGAGGTATTGAAGTTGACCCGACAAAGTCAAGGCTATTCGAAATGCCTACACCACATATGGAAAAGCAAGTAAGAGGATTTCTCGGACGGTTGAATTACATCTCCGTTTATCTCTCGGATGATGCTACTGGGCGATATTCAAACTTCTCCAAAAGAAAGATTGTGTGGATAGAAGATTGCCAAAGAGCATTCGACAGTATCAAAGAATACCTGGCAGAACCACCAATACTGATCCCTCCAGTCGAAGGAAGACCATTAATCTTGTACCTTACCGTACTAGAAGAGTCCATGGGCTGCGTGCTTGGACAACAGGATGATACGGAAGGAGCATGCCATCTACTACCCGAGTAAGAAATTCACGGACTATGAAACTCGTTACTCCATGCTCGAGAAAACATGTCGCGCTGGTATGGACTTCAAACGTCTTCGCCAAGACATGATCAATCACACGACTTGGTTAATCTCCAAAATGGATCCGATCAATACGTATTTGAGAAGCCCGCTTAACCGGAGAATCGCCGATGGCAAATGCTACTATCTGAATATGACATCCAATACCGCGACGGTTAAAGGAAGCATTCTCGCTGATCACTTGGCTTATCAGCCACTCAACGAATACCAATCTCTCAAGTTCGACTTCCCAGATGAGGATGTTATGTACTTAAAGATGAAAGATTGTGACGAACCACTACACGAAGAAGGACCAGATCCAGAATCCAGATGGGGCCTAGTCTTCGATGGAGCCGTAAATGTTTTTGGCAATGGAATTGGGGCAGTCATCATCACTCCCGAGGGTTCTCATATCCCGTTTTCCACCAAATTGCTATTTGATTGCACCAACAACATAGCAGAATATGAAGCATGCATCATGGGTATCGAAGAAGCCATCGACTTGAGGATCAAGATCCTTGATATATATATGGAGATTCAGCCCTTGTGATCAACCAAATCAAAGACAAGTATGAAACTCATCATCTTGGTTTGATTCCATACAGGGATTATGCGAGGCGATTGTTGACTTTCTTCAACAAAGTTGAACTGCATCATATCCCTCGAGATCAAAATCGAATGGCAGACGCCTTGGCTACTCTATCTTCCATGTTCAAAGTCAATGATTGGAATGATATGCCTAGAATTCGCATCAGACGCCTTGAAAGACCTGTATATGTGTTTACAACAGAAGCAGTCTTCGACGATAAACCGTGGTTTCACGACATCAAACGTTTCCTTCAAACGCGAGAGTACCCACTTGGGGCATCGTACAAAGATAAGAAAACTCTGAGGAGGCTTTCTAGGAATTTTTTCCTGAACGGAGATGTGCTATACAAAAGAAACTTTGATATGGTTCTGCTCAGATGCGTCGACAGACAAGAAGCAGACACAATCATCCATGAAGTACATGAAGGGTCCTTTGGAACCCATTCAAACGGGCTTGCAATGTCTAGAAAAATCTTGAGAGCAGGATACTATTGGATAACGATGGAATCTGATTGCTGCAAACACGTCAAAAGATGTCACAAGTGCCAGATCTACGCAGATAAGATCCATGTGCCTCCGACTCTACTCAACGTTCTCTCCTCTCCGTGGCCTTTCTCCATGTGGGGCATTGACATGATTGGAATGATTGAACCAAAAGCGTCCAACGGACATCGCTTCATTCTAGTGGCTATTGATTACTTCACCAAATAGGTCGAAGCAGCATCCTACGCCAACAAGTGGTTGTGAGGTTCATCAAGAACAACCTCATTTGCCGATATGGAGTTCCGCAAGATCATTAGCATAATGGATCTAACTTGAACAACAAAATGATGAAAGAACGTGTGAGGAATTCAAGATCGAGCATCATAACTCGCCTCCTTACCGCCAAAGATGAACGCCGTTGAAGCCGCCAACAAGAACATCAAAAGATCGTCCGAAAATGGTCATCACTTACAAAGACGGCACGAAATGCCATTTGCTCGCATGGGTATCGTACCTCGAGACGCACTTCAACAGGCAACTCCTTTTCTCTAGTATACGGCATGGGCAGTGCTCCCGTAGAAGTTGAGATCCCATCAATGAGAGTTCTCATGGAAACTAAGCTATCCGAGGCGAATGGTGTCAAAGCGATACGACCAACCGAACTTAATTGAAGAAAAGCGCTGACCGCTCGTGTCATGGACAACTCTATCAAAGAAGAATGAAGAAAGCTTTCGACAAAAGGTCCGACCTCATGAATTCCGAGAAGGCGACCTCGTGCTTAAAAGATTCTCTTTTCAAACAGATTCGAGGGCAAATGGACTCCTAAATACGAAGGCCCATATATCGTCAAGAGAAGCTTCTCTGGCGGTGCTATGACTCTCACAACCATGGACGGCGATGAACTCCCGTATCCTGTGAATGCTGACGCAGTCAAAAAATACTTTGTCTAAAAAAACAAAAGAACAACTCGGTAAGTCGAAAACCCGAAAAGGGCGGCTTAGGCAAAATGAGCGTCTCGGTGGATTGAAAACCGAAAAGGCGATCCAGCAAAATTAGAGACAATAAATGAAATTATCCTGATAGATCGAAAACCTGAAAAGGCGATCTAGGCAAAAACAAGGATACAAAATGACAAAGTAACTGCAGTTAGTCTGTATTTTGTCCACATGAAGAATCTTCCATCGACGGATCTTCAATCAACTTTTCTAAAGCAACAAGCACAGTTGGAATTCAAAGTTGTTCGGGATAGTAGCGGTTATTTGCTTTCAATGTAGCATTTTCCCAATAAATTATCATTTCCAACTTTTGTAAATAGTCCATGGAATCACGCCTTTGGCTGATTACCATTCTATCAATAAATTTGAGCCTTGTGCTTTTATTTGCAATTCCCACTTTATTCTGTTTTGCAAAATAACGCTTTTTATTGTGAAAATCACTTTTTGAAACTAAAATGTTTTAAATGAATTTCTACTTCAAAAATTTTTGAAATAAAAGCAAAATTTTCCTTTGAACTATGGACGAAATAACTTCAGTTTCTCCATGAGTGCTTTGATCTTGAAGGATAAAGACAATCTGATCATCTCCTCACCGAAATCATCAAATGACGGTATTCTTATCCAAAAGGAATCCCAACCAAGTTGCCAATGAAATGCCTTTCTCGGAAAGTTTAAAACATGCAACTCAAATTCTTCATTAGTGAACATCGCACCATTTGTTGCAATTTTCACCCAAGATTTGTTCGAATCGGCGGTCCTTTTCCCAAATACCTCTTTAGTGTCTTTGTCAAAGTATTGTTAGCATGCATATAACATTCATGACATTCATACATAATAGCATCATTCATTGCATTTTGCATCTCTCAAAATGTTTACTTCCAAATCAACGGTATAAATCATACTTACTCATATGAGTACAAGTCATCCCCAGAGAATATCTCCAAACGAAAAAGATACATTTTCTTTTTCCCCAACGGAGTATTCCCAAACAGAAAGGATACGTCTTCCTTTTTCCCGGCAAAGTCCCAGTGAGAAATACATTTTCTTCTTTCTATCACAGTCCCAATGAGATTATCCTCATTAGGAACAATGTCTTGATTAACTTCTTTCTTTCCAATCATTCTGGATAGAACACTCATTATTCACAAAGTAGTACACAACCTCATTCCTTCAAAGATTTACCTTGTTATAGTTATCACTTGACGATAATTGGTAACATCTTGAATTCATTACCATAAACTATCACAGAGTGATAATTGGTAATATCATTTCCACTTACCTTAAACATTGTCACAAGGTCGAGAAGGTAATCTCTTTGTTTCCCAAACGAAACAAATGTTCACATATTCGTGAATCATTCTTTCCCAGCAGGACGTATTCACAAATTTCCTTCACTGTGTCATTTCTTTGATATCCTTTAGGGTAAAACTTTTGCGATCATTTTGCATCATCCACATTTTTTGGTATCTTAGGTCCAAATTTTGCGTATTCTGATATTTAAGTCTCTTTACACCTATCAAAACGAAGATATTCATCTTCATCTCTCAAGTTAAAGAAACTTAAATAGGGGCATCTGTCAAACCCCAAATTTTGACCTAATATACCACCTTACATTTGCATCATTACACAACTAACTGTTCAAACAGCATTAATCGGGTGTAGCATTCACAGGTCAAAATTAGGGTTTCATCAGATTTTCATCTGATTCAAGAGCCAACCAATTAGGGTTTGAGTTTTTCTCACCTCATTTGATCTATCTTGATCAAATCATCAGCCTTCAATCCTCAGATATCCATTTTCCTCACTGATCAATCAAGGATCGACCAATTAGGGTTTTGGTCGAGCATAGGCATTCTCTGATTTTTTGAGCAAGAAATGACTTTTTTGGATAGAGATTGGTCATTATATCTTAGATACAACATCTTGACCTAATTTCTGGATTCAAAACATCACAGAGGTTCACAGACTTCATCAGTCAATTTCAGAAACGTCTGATGAAATTTCATCTGCACAGAAAAGTCAAACTTTGACTTTTGGTCAAATTTTTCAAAACAAAACTTTTTCCATCATCAAAATACTTCACATGATCCATCATGATCATAAAAAATCAAAGAATTTGGAAAAGTCAACAAAAAGTCAAAAGTTTTCATACTTAGAAATTTTTCTAAGTGTTGAAATTTCTTATTTTTTTCAAACTTCAAGCCATTTTTTCACCTAGTTCCAATTTGAATTTGAAAAAACTCAAAACATGAAAGTTGTAGCTTGTGGAAAAATCTTTCCAAAATATCCAAGAACTCTCAAATCCATGGAGTCTAGATACATAATACATAAATAAATAAACAAATGAACAAGTTAAAACACCGTATAAGTAATTTTTTTAAAACACTTTTCTGTAATTTTTTATTTCAAACACCGTAGAATGTTTTATTTCAAACACTTTTGTGTAATTTTTTTTAAATATCCACAATATTGTTTAAATGTGAAAAATGAATTAAAAAAGTAGAAACAAAACACACCATATAAGTAATTAAATTTGAAGGTGTTCATAATCAAAATTTAAAAATATGGATGTAATTTAAATACATTAATAAAATAATAAAATGTTATAAACTCTAAAAATTAATTACTATAGAGAATCAACACATAATACATAAATACATGAAATTGTTAAAAATTAAAAACACACTGTGTCTTTAACATATATAATATATATTTTACGATTGACAATGTATAATTCAAAAGTCATATTCAAAACATGAAAATAAAGATAAAATACATATTTTATGTAACATAAAACGATGGTATCCTGCTTGTAGTTGTTAGAAATTAAAATAAAAAAAACATGATTCTAATAGTAATATTCCAATAGTCATATTTTCTGTAAGATATATTGATAGTATCTTACAAGTAATCTACATTTGAGTCTTTGGAAAAGTCCCTCTTGAAATTAGTGGATAAACAAACATAAATGAAATTTTGTAAAAAGTGGCAACACACCAAGGTGATGCAAACCTATAAAGTATTTTTTGTTTTAGCTGATGTCATCTAAAACAGGTGGTGTAACGAAAGATCCTCAAGGTTATTTATTTGAACATAACTTGTTTTTTCTGGAGTTCATCTAAATAAAATTTGGTGTCCACTATGCTGTCAATTGAATTTTTGGGTATGAGTGCAAATGTTGGATAGACACAATGTGTACAACATAGTTATTATATTGCTATTAATGGTATTTGTAGACTTATTATTACTTTAACACTTCTTGTTTGTAGTCACTTCCTAAAACTCCTCCTATATATGAAAATCATTTTAACTTTCTCTCAATCACTAAAATTAGTGTTTAACTTCAATAGACAATTTAAAGGACGTTGAATTACAATTCAATTAAATAAAATAAACTCTATCCTTTAATATATGAGTGGAAGCGCTACAGTAGCATTCAAGCAACACAAAAAGGACTCAAACATAATGTCATACCCCAAATTTTGACCTAATATACCACCTTACATTTGCATCATTGCACAACTAATAGTTCAAACAACATTAATCGGGTGTAGCATTCACAGGTCAAAATTAGGGTTTCATCAGATTTTCATCTGATTCAAGAGCCAACCAATTAGGGTTTGAGTTTTTCTCACCTCATTTGATCTATCTTGATCAAATCATCAGCCTTCAATCCTCAGATATCCATTTTCCTCACTGATCAATCAAGGATCGACCAATTAGGGTTTTGGTCGAGCATAGGCATTCTCTGATTTTTTGAGCAAGAAATGACTTTTTTGGATAGAGATTGGTCATTATATCTTAGATACAACATCTTGACCTAATTTCTAGATTCAAATCATCACAGAGGTTCACAGACTTCATCAGTCAATTTCAGAAACGTCTGATGAAATTTCATCTGCACAGAAAAGTCAAACTTTGACTTTTGGTCAAATTTTTCAAAACAAAACTTTTTCCATCATCAAAATACTTCACATGATCCATCATGATCATAAAAAATCAAAGAATTTGGAAAAGTCAACAAAAAGTCAAAAGTTTTCATACTTAGAAATTTTTCTAAGTGTTGAAATTTCTTATTTTTTTCAAACTTCAAGCCATTTTTTCACCTAGTTCCAATTTGAATTTAAAAAAACTCAAAACATGAAAGTTGTAGCTTGTGGAAAAATCTTTCCAAAATATCCAAGAACTCTCAAATCCATGGAGTCTAGATACATAATACATAAATAAATAAACAAATGAACAAGTTAAAACACCGTATAAGTAATTTTTTTAAAACACTTTTCTGTAATTTTTTATTTCAAACACCGTAGAATGTTTTATTTCAAACACTTTTGTGTAATTTTTTAAATATCCACAATATTGTTTAAATGTGAAAAATGAATTAAAAAAGTAGAAACAAAACACACCATATAAGTAATTAAATTTGAAGGTGTTCATAATCAAAATTTAAAAATATGGATGTAATTTAAATACATTAATAAAATAATAAAATGTTATAAACTCTAAAATTAATTACTATAGAGAATCAACACATAATACATAAATACATGAAATTGTTAAAATTAAAAACACACTGTCTTTAACATATATAATATATATTTTACGATTGACAATGTATAATTCAAAAGTCATATTCAAAACATGAAAATAAAGATAAAATACATATTTTATGTAACATAAAACGATGGTATCCTGCTTGTAGTTGTTAGAAATTAAAATAAAAAAAACATGATTCTAATAGTAATATTCCAATAGTCATATTTTCTGTAAGATATATTGATAGTATCTTACAAGTAATCTACATTTGAGTCTTTGGAAAAGTCCCTCTTGAAATTAGTGGATAAACAAACATAAATGAAATTTTGTAAAAAGTGGCAACACACCAAGGTGATGCAAACCTATAAAGTATTTTTTGTTTTAGTGATGTCATCTAAAGCAATGTGGTGTAAAGATCCTCAAGGTTATTTATTTGAACATAACTTGTTTTTTCTGGAGTTCATCTAAATAAAATTTGGTGTCCACTATGCTGTCAATTGAATTTTTGGGTATGAGTGCAAATGTTGGATAGACACAATGTGTACAACATAGTTATTATATTGCTATTAATGGTATTTGTAGACTTATTATTACTTTAACACTTCTTGTTTGTAGTCACTTCCTAAAACTCCTCCTATATATGAAAATCATTTTAACTTTCTCTCAATCACTAAAATTAGTGTTTAACTTCAATAGACAATTTAAAGGACGTTGAATTACAATTCAATTAAATAAAATAAACTCTATCCTTTAATATATGAGTGGAAGCGCTACAGTAGCATTCAAGCAACACAAAAAGGACTCAAACATAATGTCATACCCCAAATTTTGACCTAATATACCACCTTACATTTGCATCATTGCACAACTAATAGTTCAAACAGCATTAATCGGGTGTAGCATTCACAGGTCAAAATTAGGGTTTCATCAGATTTTCATCTGATTCAAGAGCCAACCAATTAGGGTTTGAGTTTTTCTCACCTCATTTGATCTATCTTGATCAAATCATCAGCCTTCAATCCTCAGATATCCATTTTCCTCACTGATCAATCAAGGATCGACCAATTAGGGTTTTGGTCGAGCATAGGCATTCTCTGATTTTTTGAGCAAGAAATGACTTTTTTGGATAGAGATTGGTCATTATATCTTAGATACAACATCTTGACCTAATTTCTAGATTCAAATCATCACAGAGGTTCACAGACTTCATCAGTCAATTTCAGAAACGTCTGATGAAATTTCATCTGCACAGAAAAGTCAAACTTTGACTTTTGGTCAAATTTTTCAAAACAAAACTTTTTCCATCATCAAAATACTTCACATGATCCATCATGATCATAAAAAATCAAAGAATTTGGAAAAGTCAACAAAAAGTCAAAAGTTTTCATACTTAGAAATTTTTCTAAGTGTTGAAATTTCTTATTTTTTTCAAACTTCAAGCCATTTTTTCACCTAGTTCCAATTTGAATTTGAAAAAACTCAAAACATGAAAGTTGTAGCTTGTGGAAAAATCTTTCCAAAATATCCAAGAACTCTCAAATCCATGGAGTCTAGATACACTTTTGAAATTGAAACATAAGGCTCCATGACACTTGATTTTCAAAGTCAAAACATCAAGATTATAGGTCATTTTGCATTTTCCTCTTCTAGAACCTTTGCCACCTTGCCAAGAGAGGATAGAACTGATAAAAATCAGTTGGATGTAATTATTATAGGATAGGATCAAGTTGAAATTAACCATGGTTAAAAGAAGGAAGCTTCCTTTTGCATTTAATGCAAAAAAGACTTCCTTGCCCTAAAACAAGTTTGAATTACCAAATGCCCAATTGCTTGCCTAACATTTCAGATACAATGGCCTATAAATAGAGGTACCAATTCAAGCTCAATGGACACCAAAAACATTGCAAAGTCATGCTTCTCACTTCTTTCTTCAAAATCAAGAAACATAACACATTTTTGAGAAAACTTGCAATTTTCAAAATTCAATGAAAACATGATAAATTTTGGTGTCTAACATGTTTCATATCAACATGTAACTGGTTTGTAACTTAGAATCAAACTAAAACAACTGAAAATCGATTTTGAACTTCATGCTTCAAACTTTTACTACTTAAGTATTCGAATTTGGATTTTGTGGAGCAATTGATGTTTTAATCACTCAAACATCATCACCATACTCCATGGACATGAGGCGGACCATTAATCCTGAACTGTAACACTCTTAACCCCATTTTCGAGTTTCATTTTGAGCTGACTGTAGGTTGATTTGGTTGGAGAGATTGGAGCAAGCTCGAAGCAAGCATACCATCCACACGTTTTGAGCTTCTTCGATTCTCATTTTTCCAAGTATGAATATGAACTGTAATATCATGATTCCTTGCATCTTTTTGAAAAAAGCTCTTGGCCATTCTTTTTCTGCACCTCTAACGATCATAAACCCTCAAAAAAATCCAAGAATCATGAAACCTACATCATTTAATTTAAGACTTTCAGTTTAGGGTTCGTCGTGTTCTTCAAAACCTAAATTGTTCTGGGCTAAATATAAATGAAATTAACAACCACCTTCGTATTCGTGAGGAAAAAACGAGCAACTTTGATGTTTACATCATTGAATTTCATTGAGAAACGAGGATGGTAGCTTGGATCAAAGATTCGAAGATCAACATGGTGAAGAACAACTGCGCGTTCTTCATTTTCAAATTTTAAACATTCCAATGTTATATCAACACGTGTTCTGGTCCACTAACACCCTAGCGTTTGGTCTAGTGGTTGCTTGCTTGCCTTTAGTTCTCTTTGACATCCCACCTCATGGTCATGGGTTCAACACCCATCGGGACCATTCTTTTACAAACTTTCCAAATTTTTTCATTTTTTTATCAAACTTTCACAATTTTTTGACCAATCAAAACTCCTTATTTTAAGGTGATTTTTGGACACTTGTCAATAAATACATCTATTTTGTGATAGTGCAAAATTTTCAGAAAAAACTTTCATCGATTAAATTTTAATCGAGCAAACGACGTTCAACACTTTTCAAACCTCCTTTTAAGGTGAATTTTTCAAGTTTTCGACTTCGATTTTTCAAAACTTTTCATAAATGAACCTCACATTTCAAAACATTTCAAAATCATTTTTCAAAACATTTCATCAAACTTGCATCTTTTACCATGATCGATCCGATTTAAACGATAAATCGATTTCGTCTTCGAATTTCTCGATCGATCATGGGCCTCCTTATGGTGTAAGTCCCAATTCTTTATGTACATACTTAGTTTTGCTTGTACATACTCAAATTATCATTTTCAATATTCAAACATAAAGCAAATTTCTTTCGTTTGTTTTCATTCGTTTGTTTATACACCGATACCATTGGTATTGAAAGGAGCATTATTCCCTGTGAAACTGCTTTCAAACCAATGGGCCTCCATCATGGTGTAAGTCCCATAACATTCTTTTATGTACATAATATTTCTTTGTACATATCAAACTTTTGTCAAACACTTTTTTACAAAGTTTCATCTGTACATAATACAGATACTCCTTTTATACTCAAGTACAGACAAACTTCGATCGTTTGTTTTCACATCACTTGTGTATACTCAAACAAAAAAGTCTTTTGTGTACATATTTTCTTTGTACATACCAAATACTTTTCATACAAAATTTTCATCTGTACATAACACAGATACCTTTTTACAAATATTCCAACATAGATAAACTTCGATCATTCGTTTCCGTTTCATCTGTATAGACCAACTGAATACCATTGGTATTGAAAGGAGCTTTCTCCTGAGTAAAACTTCTTTCAAATCAATGGGCCACCCTTATGGTGTAAGTCCCATCCCTCCTATGTACATCCATCTTTATCTGTACATAAAAACTCATTCGTGTACATATTTACTTCCTTGTACACATTCAAACTTGTAAATAATCAAGTTACGCTCGTTTTAAATGTTCGTTTCACAGACACTTGTTTATATTTCATAAACTCCTGTAAATAAACATCATGCATTGTTTATATTTCCTTCATAAACTCTTGTGAATACATATCACACACACACACCTATTTATACAAACCGTCTAATAATAACATAACAATTAGACTAATCAATAGGTTCCCAGAGTAATAGCCTCCGCTTCATTTACAAGATAACTCATCCCAGTTGAGTTTAGCCTCCGCTTGGGCTTTATACAAGACAATCCATCCCAGATGGGTCACCTCCTCTTAGGCTTCATATAAGAAAACTCATTCATCTGAGTTTAGCCTCCGCTTGGGCTTCATACAAGATATTTTATCTCCAACAGAATTTAGCCTTCTCTTGGGCTTCGTACAAAGAAACTCTCCCCATAGAGTTTAGCCTCCGCTTAGGCTTCATATAAGACAACACTCCCCTGTTGAGTCAGCCTCCTCTCGGGCTTCGTTCAAAAGAACTCCTCATTGAGTTTAGCCTTCTCTTGGGCCTCATACAATGAAAGAGATAGGAAATCTCTTAATGACCTCCTATTGGGCTTCCAATACAAAGAATCACCAGCTAAGATAGAACCACGAAAGGATGGTTTCTCGGTGAAATCACTTTCAAATTCCCCAGAGAGTAAAATTTCCCGGTGAAATTGCTCTTATTCAGAAAAGGATGGTTTCTCGGTGAAATCCCTTTCAAGCCAAAGCCACCATACCCTATAGCTTCCTCTTGAGCTTCATACAAGGACCTCGATGACCTCGATGACCCTCGGATGCCTCCTCTTGGGCTAACAATACAAGGACCCACGGGCTTCTTAAAAGCATCCCTTTAATCCAATCAATTTCTCCTTGAGATTTAGACATTTATCATCTCTATGGAAGAAGTATCTCATCTATCACATCACATACAGACAAAAACTTTTCAAACTCTTTTCAAACTCTTTTCAAAAAAACTATTTTCAAACAAAAACATCTCTTCATTGTAAGTGGTAACGCTTGTACACTCAAGCAAAACACCCAATACTTACAGTTAAAAGATTCAATCATCTTTTTCAAACATCTTTCTTAAACATGTAAGTGGTAGCTTGTACACTCAAGCAAAACAATAATACTTACGACGAAAGATTTAATCAATCAAACTTTTCAAAATGTATGTGATGAAATAGATTAGATACATTTTCATTAAGATGACATTTGTCTCTCTTAAACTAACATCCCGTTGCTTTCCACTAGCATAAGTGGGAACTACGATTGCTCTGACTTTCTCAACATCCTTTTGAGAATACGTAGGCACAAGGTGTCATCCTTGCCGAGCAAATTTCTTTCTCTCGACCAAACAAACCATAGAACCACAGAGATCCGAGCTACATATGCTCGATTCCCACTAGGGATATGTATGCGAAAGATCCACGATCTTTGCGAGCACAATAATAACAAAACCTAGAATCCCACATAATCTCTGTTTCTTAAAATCCAAAGGAGAAATTTTCCCAATCATAGAAATAGCAATTAAAACACACAAACATATCAAATATATTCATATATAAAGTCAGATAACTACATATATTTAGGGTGCTCCATCTATTCCCTTTATATAACAATCCCCTTACTCGGAATCTCCCCAATGCGTTACGTCTAGTTTGCGAGTCGTTCACGCATACCAATATCAATTGAGGGTATTTCACTTTCCCTTTTCATAATCATTAAATCATCTTTCTTGTGTTGAAAATAATAAAGCTTGATGCTCGCGGCATCTTTATAAACAAATCAAAAGATTTAAATCGTTGCGTGCCAGAGAATCCGAACTCACGTTCGCATCCTCTAGCGCGTCACCTTTTAACGCGAACACATAAACGCTAGCACTAAAGATCTTTAGTTCAACGATTGGTATTACACGATGGTATTGAAGGTGCAAGAGAATGGAAAACAACATATGCGAGTCATATAGAAATACATTCACCAAAGAGACAACATACAGACAGGGAAGAACCAACTCTAATACAAAACTTATACATCATAATAGCTTGGAGAAAGATCCCACTTTGGATAATGGTTCGTGCTAGTAAGTGTGCTATTTTATACCATGGCGGTTAAGGTAGATGATGAAAATATGGATAGTGTTCTACATTTAACAATGGAGAATGTTTGACAAATTACTAAGATCATTAAAATTTTAATAAAGTAGAATATTAGTCAATCAACACTGAAATTTAGTCTTATACTTTAAAGTTAAGTTATGTTTAGCTCTTGAGTTAGATATAATTGTTTTAGAAATACATATTGCTAAACTAATTGATTCTACTCCACCATTTATTTCTAATATAGAAAAATGAACAATCTACCATTAATATTAAAGGTATCCTATAAGTATATCCTTTAATGAATCTAGATTTGAACTCATAACATTTTATTTAGTTACAGACATATAATATTTCCTCTAGGTATATCATTATACCTATTATTATTGCAAGGTTTTATCTTTCTGAAGATATTTTTGATTAATGAGTATATTTTCACTATTTATTAAAATATATATTTCAACATTCTAATCTATAACCACACATACATTTCTTTCTCATGGCTCATAGTTGTCAAAAGTATTTATGTTTATGTTTATTTTTATACATGGAAAGGATAAGAAAATTTTAATTGATTAGAATACTTATAAAAAATAATTTAACCCACCTCCTATAAAAATATATTTAAATTTATTTATGGAATCAATTAATGTTAATGGCAAATGTTTTGTCAAAAGTGTTATTAATATTTTATGTTTGTGAAAAAAATAATAATTAAAAAAATTTCTAAAAAATCACAAATTAAGACAAAGGAGAAACAAAGTGATAGATTGCTTAAATTTTAAATTACAATTAAACTAAACTATAAATAAAATTAACTAACTCCATAAATTAAAATCACAAGTAAAGCTAAAAATACTTATCATCAATTAAATAATTACATATTAATGTATTATTTAATTTGATAGATGAACGTTTTTTGTGTATTTGTTGTGAATACATTTCAAGCCATAATAATTCTCATAATAACTACTTTCATAAAAAGATTTTATTTGTTTTAAATTTTATAAACACTAAAGTATGTTGTCATACAATGATTGTGGTAAGTTTCAACTAAATTTTTTTATAAGCTCTTTGAAATATTTTATGTTTTTGTTAAACCTCAAACCTAACGAAAATAAATCAATTTATATAATATAACAATGCAAAAATTAAATATTTTAAGTTTAACAACTCGTATTTTTCACTTATTAATTTATTTTTTAATCTTTCCAACATTGAAAAGTTACTAATTTCAATTTATCCATTCAACTAATCTATTGAGAAAATATCCATTATTTTTAATTAGATTATCATTATTTTGATATATTCGTATGGATTTAAATAAACATATTTATTTAATTTAGATTATATGTTTCTTTCCATAAACTTGTTAATTTAAAAAAAATAAAAATCATTGGAATGGATGCGATATTAATAAGATTCAATTCGCACCAAAATAATTTATGTTTGAGACAACAAACATTAGCAACTAAAATAAATGAAATTTATCAATAATAACAAAATATATTTTAAATTTTGCAGATTAAAATAAAATAAGATGAGAAACACAAAATGCTTATTTAGTCAAGTCAATCAAATGATCTTTGCGTGGAAGACAGAGCAGCTCTCTGATTCACTATACTTCTAAAGTTGTTATAAAAGATTAAAAATAAGTCTTAAGAAAATATTCTTCCAAGTTTTCAAGAACAAACCTATATTCTATATAATTGTTTCTCATCCTCTAAAACTCTCAAATATAAGAGTCACTCAAACCTAGAGTATTTAGAAGTATTTCTCAAACCTCTTACATGAGTCCAAAAGTTTCCCCAAAATCCTTGCATCATATAATTACTTTAGCCCATGGTTGCTGACATATTTATGATTTACATCTTTGGTTTTTTGTTTAGTGATATGAAAGTAATAGTGTGTTAAGCATACATGGACAAGTAATAGTGTGTTATACTTGAAAAAAGACATATAACCCACCTCTTGAAACTTTTTTGTTTCCATACTTTTTTTAAAATATTTTAATGTTAAGCACAAAGGTATTGTCAAAAGTTTCATTTATTTTTTATGTATTTATAAAAGAAATTAATAAAAAAGAACTTTAAAAAGAAAAATGGAGACAAAGATAAACAAATTAATAACTTGTGTAATTTTTTAATTATACTTAAACCTAAAAAGATATAAGATAAACCAACTAGATTAATTAGAATCACAACGTATACCGAAAAATACCTATCGATTATTCGATAAATTAACATGTTAATATTTTATAGATGGATGAATGTTATAATAGGTTAGTCTATTATATTGATAATACATTTACAAGAACAATCAATATTGTAATTACTAATTTTTTAAAAGATTTTAATATGTTTTACTTTTAATCATTCTATCAAAAATCAATTATGTTGTTATACAATTATTTATATAAATTTACCACTTAAATTTGATTATATTCTCTTTGTCTCATTTTAGGTTTTTGTTAAAACTAAAACCTAATGATAATTGAAACAATTTATATATTATGATGGTGTAAAAATGAGAGATTTCAAGCTTAGTAACATTACCTTTTTCACTTATAGTTTTATTCACATTTTTTTTAAAATTAAGAAGGTATGTGTTATTATTAATTGTATTTTTAGAATTTCATATATTCATGTGGATTAAAATAAATTAATTTTTGAAATTTAGAATTTCATATATTCATGTGGATCAAAATAGATTAATTTTTGAAATTTACTTTATATGTTTATTTCCTTTTGGTCATTCAAACAAAACTCATAATTATTGATTATAATTTTTATTCATAAATATTTAATCAAAGAGAGGAAAAAAAGGATTGATATGAATGTAATATCGCATTTATAATGTAGAATAGCATTCAGAATTCAGAAATATTTATTCAGAATTATTAAATATAATTATTATTCAAAGAATATAGAATAACATCAAGAATGGATTGATAAGATATAAATATTTACAATTTTATTGATTATCTTCAAAAAAACAAAGATTTTATGTATCTAGATTCAAAAGCAACATGTTGATTTGCTTTTATATAAATATTTACAATTTTATTCATTATCCTCTATATAACAAATTTTTTGGTTGTTTAGATTTAAAATAAACAAGTTGATTTACTATTAAAAATATGATTTCATATAGGTATAGTATGATCCCTATCATTTAAAAATTATTGACAACATTTATCTTTTACTTTATATTTTAAATTTTATCAATGCAACTTTTTTTTTAGTTATTGATATATTAAATATTTGAATCTACACGTTCTTTAGCATTTCCATACTAAAACTCACATGCATCAAACGGTGCGAGTATATATATATAATATTATTACCTAACCCACCGCTTAAAATAGTTGTTTTACAAACACTTTTCTCGGATTTTTTTAATATCTACAATATTATTTTGTGCGAAAAATAAAAAAATAAAATTATAAAAATAAACTAGAAAAAAATAAAAGTAATTAAATTTGAAGTTGTTCTTATCAATATTTCAAAATATGGATGAGATTTGTATTCTTTAATAATATAAACAATGTTTCTATTATTCAAAAATTAACTACAGTAGAATATTGATACACAATATCTAAATAAATGAAAGAGTTAAAAATTAAAATCACAATATATTTTTAACATATATAATAATAGTTATCCCATGACAATACATAATTCAAAAGTCATATTCAAAACATGAAAATAAAGATAAAATACATATTTTGTGTAACATATAACGATGGTATCCTGCTTGTAGTTGTTAGAAATTAAAAAAAGAAACATGATTCTAATAGTAATATTCCAATAGTCCTATTTTCTGTAAGATATAGCGATGGTATCTTACAAGTAATCTACATTTGAGTCTTTGGAAAAGTCCCTCTTGAAATTAGTGGATAAACAAACATAAATGAAATTTTGTAAAAAGTGGCAACACACCAAGGTGATGCAAACCTATAAAATATTTTTATTTTTAGCAGATGTCATCTAAAACAGGTGGTGTAACGAAAGATCCTCAAGGTTATTTATCTGAACATAACTTGTTTTTTCTGGAGTTCATCTAAATAAAATTTGGTGTCCACTATGCTGTCAATTGAATTTTTGGGTATGAGTATAAATTTGGATAGACACAATGTGTACAACATAGTTATTATATTGCTATTAATGGTATTTGTAGACTTATTATTACATTAACACTTAATGTTTGTAGGCACTTCCTAAAACTCCTCCTATATATGAGAATCACTTTAACTTTCTCTTAATCACTAAAATTAGTGTTTAACTTCAATAGACAATTTAAAGGACGTTGAATTACAATTGTTGTTTTACAAACACTTTTCTCGATTTTTTAATATCTACAATATTATTTTGTGTTAAAAATAAAAAAATAAAATTATAAAATAAACTAGAAAAAAATAAAATTAATGAAATTTGAAGGTGTTCTTATCAATATTTCAAAATATGGATGAGATTTGTATTCTTTAATAATATAAATAATGTTTCTATTATTCAAAAATTAATTACAGTAGAATATTGATACACAATACCTAAATAAATGAAAGAGTTAAAAATTAAAATCACAATATATTTTTAACATATATAATAATAGTTATACATAATTCAAAAGTCATATTCAATACATGAAAATACTAATAATAAAATATATATATATATATATATATATATATATATATATATATATATATATATATATATATATATATATATATATATATATATATATATATATATATATATATATATATATATATATATATATATATATATATATATATATATATATATATAGTGAAAAATGCATGATTCCAATTATCATATTTAACTCATGTTTCCATGAATTATGAACTTTGTGTGATTTATTTTAATAATATAAATTTGTATTTTAGTTTAAAATTAAGATTTAATCAATCTATAGGTCCAAAACTATTTTGGAATTTTAAAATAGATCCTAATGTTATATTAATGAACGTGTTGATGTATTATAAGTTTGATTATAATATTTGAGCGTTTAATTTATTTTCTTGTTCAAGCATTATAGGATGAAATTAATCATATTTTAACACTAAAAATGTTTGAATCTTTGTAAAATTTAATATTGAAACAGAAATAGTCAAACAGTAACACAAGTATTCTCTGAGTCTTTGTAAATGTCAATCTTAGAATTAGTGGATAAAACAACTCTAGAGGAAATTTTGAATAAAGTGGAAATACACTAAGGGAACGCAAACATTTAAAAAAATTCATTTTTAGTTGGTGTCATCTAAAATAGGTGGTCTAATAAAAGATCTCCCATGTTCGATATTTTTTATTTGAACATAATTTTTTTTTGGAGTTCATCTAAATAGAATATAGTGTATGCTCTGTTGCCAATTAAATTTTTTGGGTATGAGCACAAATGTTGGATATGATGTATGACAAAATTTATAATATCATTATCAATAATATTTGTACACTTAGTATTACATGGGCACTTCTTGTTTGCATCCATTCCCTAAAATTCCTCCTATAAATTCTCACTTTCTCTCAATCATTAACAATAGTGTTCAACTTCCATAAATTAAATAACTTAAAGAATGTTGAATTACAACTCAATTTAATAAATTAAATACTATGCTTTAAGATATGAGAGAAAGCTCTAGAGTGGCATACAAGCATCATAAAAATTGACTCAAATGTAAACACTAGCACTAAGTATCTTCAATTCAACGCATGATATTATACGATGGAATTGAAGGTTCAAGAGAATGGAAACACGCATGATATTATACGATGGAATTGAAGGTGCAAGAGAATGGAAACAACAAACAGACATGGAAGAACCAACCCTAATACAAAACCTATATATCACAGTAGTTGAAGGATCCCACTTTTGAATAGTGGTTCGTGCTAGTAAGTGTGCTATTTTATAACATGGTGGTTAAGGTATTTTAAAATATGGATAGTGTGCTACATTTAATAACGAAGAATGTTTGACAAATTACTAAGATCGTTAAAATTGTAATAAAGTAGAATATTAGTCAATCAACACTGAAATTTAGTCGTATACTTTAAAGTTATGTTTAGCTCTAGAATTAGATATAATTGTTTTAGAAATACATATTGCAAAACTAATTGATTCTACCCCACCACTTATTTCTAATATATAAGAGTGAACTATATATCATTAATATTAAAGGTATCTTATAAGGTATATCCTTTAATGAATCTAGATTTGAATTCATAACATTTTATTTACTTATCATTATAACTATTATTTGAATATCATTGCAAGATTTTATCTTTCATTAATATTTTTCATTATTGAGTATCTTTTCACTATTTATTAAAATATATATTTCAACATTCTAATATATAAGCACACATACATTTCTTTCTTGTGGCTCGTAGTCGTCAAAAATAACTATGTTTATTTTTTATGTTTATTTTTTATACATATAAAGGAGAAGAAAATTTTAATTAATAATAATACTTATAAAAAATAATTTAACTCACCTCCTAAAAAAATATATTTAAATTTATTTATGGAATCCATTAATGTTAATGACAAATGTTTTGTCAAAAGTGTCATTTATATTTTATGTTTGTGTAAAAAATAATAATTAAAAAAATAAAAAAAAGGCACAAATTAAGACAAAGGAGAAACAAAGTGATAGATTGCTTAAATTTTAAATTACAATTAAACTAAACTATAAATAAAATTAACTAACTCCATAAATTAAAATCACAAGTAAAGCTAAAAATACTTATCATCAATTAAATAAATTACATGTTAATGTATTATTTAATTTGATTGATGAATGATTTTTGTGTATTTATTGTGAAAAGATTTTATTTGTTTTAACTTGGGCTAAATTAGTAGCTAAAATGGTCTCTAATTCCGTCGTTTAATAGGATTGTCTTTTTCACTGATAGTTTTATTATTGTTAATTGTATTTTGAGAATTTCATATATTTATGTGGAGTAAATTAAGCTTCAGAAGATATGTATTATTTTTATTTGTATTTTGGGCATTTCATATATTAATGTGGACTAAAATAAGCTAAATTTTGAAATTTATTTTATATGTTCCTTTCCTTGAACATATAAGATTTATTTTATTTCATTCAAAAGTTGGATTGTTTCACCATCATTTAAGATTATTTAGGTTTTAATAATAAAATTGTTCCTTTCCTTCGAAACATATTATATTAGATCTTAATAAAATTGTTCCTTTCCTTCGACATTAAAATTTAGTTATATTTTTGATAGTTAAGTTATTCTTAGCTTTATAGTTAGATAAAATTGTTTGAAAAATACATTTTTGACAAACACAATAATATTATTCTAATACTTATTTATTTTTGATAGTTAAGTTAATAGATATATCATTATCAACGTTTGTTTGCTTATAAAAGTATGGTTAAGTTAATAATTATTCCTTCGGTATATTTAGATTTGAATTTACAACGTTTATTTGTTTATAAAAGTATGGTATGTTCTATAGATATATCATTATCTCTATTGAATGGAAATTATTTTAAACTTCTATCTTTCGTATGATTTTTTTTTTTATTAATGCCTATCTCTTCACTATTTATTAAGATATATTTTTTAACATTCTAATATTGAAGTATAATATAATTTTAGTCTAAAAACTTTGTAAAATTTCTATCCTGAAACTCAAATTCATCAAACGTGTGAGTATGTATATGTTACACTTATATGGATAAGAAAATTGTCAATGTTGATGCTACTTTAATAAAAACCTCTAACCCACCACATAAAATAGTAGCTTTTCAAATACTTTATGTGATTTTTTTTAATATCTACAATATTGTTATGTGTTAAAATTAAAAATGAAAGTAAAAAATAAATTAGAAAAATTGTACAAATAATTAAATTTGAAGGTGTTCTTGATCAATATTTTAAAATATGGATGAAATTTGTATTCTTTTATAATATAATAAAATGTTATTATTATTAAAAATTAATTATTGTAGAGAATCGATACATATTACATAAATAAATAAACAAATGAAAGATTTAAAACACCATATAAGTAATTTTTTTAAACTTTTTTTTGTAATTTTTTATTTCAAACACCATAGAATGTTTTATTTCAAACACTTTTGTGTATTTTTTTTATAAATATCCACAATATTGTTTAAATGTGAAAAATGAATTTAAAAAATAGAAACAAAACACACCATACAAGTAATTAAATTTGAAGTTGTTTATAATCAAAATTTAAAAATATGGATGTAATTTAAATACTTTAATTAAATAATAAAATGTTATAAATTCTAAAAATTAATTACTATAGAGAATCGACACATAATAAATAAATAGATGAAATTGTTAAAATTAAAACACACTGTATCTTTAACATATATAATATATTTACGATTGACAATGTATAATTTAAAAGTCATTTTCAATACATAAAAATAAAGATAAAATACATATTTTATGTAACATATAATGATGGTATTCTGCTTGTAGTTGTTAGAAATTAAAAAAAAGAACATTATTCTAATAGTAATATTCAAAAAGTCATATTTTATGTAAGATATATCGATGGTATCTTACAAGTAATCTATGTTTGTGTCTTTGGAAAAGTCACTCTTGAAATTAGTGGATAAACAAACTATAAATGAAATTTTGTGAAAAGTGGGAATAACCAAGGTGATGCAAACATATAAAATATTTTTCATTTTAGTTGTTGTCATCTAAAATAGGTGGTGTAATGAAAGAACCTCTATATTCAATGTTATTTAATTGAACATAAATTGTTTTTTCAAGAGTTCATCTAAATAAAATTTGGTGTCCACTATGTTGTCAATTGAATTTTTGGGTATGAGTGCAAATGTTGGTTACAATGTATGACACAATTTATACGACATAGTTATTATATTACTATTAATGCTATTTGTAGACTTATTTTTACATGAACACTTCTTGTTTGTAGTCACTTCCTAAATCTCCTCCTATATATGAGAATCACTTTAAATTTCTCTCAATCACTAAAATTAGAGTTTAACTTCAATAGACAATTTAAAGAACGTTGAATTACAATTCAATTAAATAAAATAAACTCTATGTTTTAATATTTGAGTGGAAGCGCTATAGTAAGCAACACAAAAAAAGGACTCAAACATAAACGCTAGCACTAAAGATCTTTAGTTCAACACATGGTATTACACGATGGAATTGAAGGTGCAAGAGAATGGGAAACAACATATGCGAGTCATATAGAAATACATTCACCAAAGAGACAACATACAGATAGGGAAGAACCAACCCTAATACAAAACCTATATATCATAATAGTTTGGAGAAGGATCCCACTTTTGGATAGTGATTCGTGCTTGTAAGTGTGCTATTTTATACCATCGTGGTTAAGGTATATGATGAAAATATGGATATTATGCTATATTTAACAATGGAGATTGTTTGACAAATTACTAAGGTGGTTAAAATTTTAATAAAGTAGAATATTAGTCAATCAACACTGAAATTTAGTCGTATACTTTAAAGTTAAGTTAAGCTCTAGAGTTAGATATAATTATTTTAGAAATACATATTGCAAAACTAATTGATTCTACTCCACCATTTATTTATAATATAGAAGAATGAACAATCTCCCATTAATATTAAAGGTATCTTATAAGTATATCTTTTAATGAATCTAGATTTGAATTCATAACATTTTATTTACTTATAGACATAAAATATTTCCTCTAGGTATATAATTATACCTATTATTATTGCAAGATTTTATCTTTCGAAGATATTTTCATTAATTAGTATCTTTTCACTATTTATTAAAATATATATTTCAACATTCTAATCTATAAGCTCACATACATTTCTTTCTTATGGCTCGTAGTCATGAAAAATATTTATGTTTATTTTTTATACTCATAAAGGAGAAGAAAATTTTAATTAATGATAATACTTATAAAAATAATTTAACCCACCTCCTAAAAACTATATTTAAATTGATTTATGGAATCCATTAATGTTAATGACAAATGTTTTGTCGAAAGTGTCATTTATATTTTATGTTTGTGTAAAAATAATAATTAAAATTTTTAAAAAATGCACAAATTAAGACAAAGGAGAAACAAAGTGATAGATTGCTTAAATTTTAAATTACAATTAAACTAAACTGTAAATAAAATTAACCAACTCCATAAATTAAAATCACAAGTAAAGCTAAAAATACTTATCATCAATTAAATAAATTACATGTTAATGTATTATTTAATTTGATTGATGAATGTTTTTGTATTTATTGTGAAAAGATTTTATTTGTTTTAACTTTTATATCAGTATATAAATAATAAAGTATGTTGTCATTCAATGATTGTGGTAAATTTCAACCTAAATTATTTATATGGTCTTTGAAATATTTTATGTTTTTGTTAAACCTCAAACCTAATGAAAATAAATCAATTTATATAATATAAAAATGCGAAAAATTAAAGAGTTGAAGTTTAACAACTCGTATTTTTCACTTATTAATTTATTTCTTAATTTCACCAAAATTGAAAAGCTACAAATTTCACTTTATCCAATCAACTAATCTATTGAGAAGATATTCATTATTTTTAATATAATTTTCATTATTTTAATATATTCTTGTGGATTTAAATAAACAAATTTATTTAATTTAGATTATATGCTTCTTTCCATAAAATTGCTCATTAAAAAAAAAATCATTGGAATTGATGTGAAATTGAGAAGGTTCAATTCGCACCAAAAACTTCTATGTATGACACAACAAACATTAGCAACTAAAATAAATGATATTTATCAATAATAATAAAAAAATATATTAAATTTTACAGATTAAGATAAAATAAGGCGAGAAACACAAAATATTTATTTACTCAGGTCCATCAAATGATCTTTGTCTAGGAGATAGAGCAGCTCTCTAATTCACTATACTTGTAAAGTTGCTGCAAGAGATTAAAAATAAGTTCTGAGAAAGTATTCTTCAAAGTTTTAAAGAATAAGCCTCTTATCTATCCAATTGTTTCTCATTCTCTAAAACTATCAAATATAAGAATCACTCAAACCTAGAGTATTTAGAAGTATTTCTCAAACCTTTTACATGACTCTAAACTTTACCAAAAATTCTTGCATCATATAATTACTTTAGTCCATGGTTGTTGACATATTTATGATTTACATCTTTTGGTGTGCTGTTTAGTGATATGAGAGTAATAATGTGTTATACATAAGACAAGTAATAGTGATATGAGATTAATAATGTGTTATACATACATGGACGAACAAGTAATAGTGTGTTATACTTGAAAAAAAACATATAACCCACCTCTTGAAACTTGTTTGTTTCAATATTTTTGTTATAAAATCTTTTAACGTTAATGACAAATGTATTGTCAAAAGTTTCTTTTATTTTTTATGTATTTATAAAAAAAATTATAAAAAAAACTTTAAAAAGAAAAATGGAGACAAAGATAAACAAATTGAAAACTTGTTTAATTTTTTAATCGCTCATAAACCTAAAAAATATAAGATAAACCAACTAGATTAATTAGAATCACAACCTAAGCCGAAAAATACTTATCGATTATTTGATAAATTAACATGTTAATACATTGTAGATTGATGAATGTTATAGTAGTTTAGTCTATTTTATTGATAATACATTTACAACAACAATCAATATTGCAATTACTAATTTCTTAAAAGATTTTAATATATTTAACTTTTAACCATTCTATAAAAATAAATTATGTTGTTACACAATTATTTATATAAATTTACCACTTAAATTTGATGATATTCTCTTTGTCTCCTTTTAGGTTTTTGTTAAAACTAAAACCTATTGATAGTTGATACAATTTATATAATATGATGGTGTAAAAATGAGAGATCTCAAGCTTAATAACATTACCATTTTCACTTATAATTTTATTCGCATTTTTTCAAAAATTAAAAAGGTATGTGTTATTATTATTTGTATTTTTAAAATTTCATATATTGATGTGGATTAAAATAAACTAATTTTTGAAATTTACTTTAAACGTTCATTGCCTTTAACTCTGTCATTCAAATCAAACTTCAGAATCATTGGTTATAATTATTATTCATAAATATTTATTGATAGAGAAAAAATAAGATTTATATGAATGTAGAATAGCATGTAGAATGTAGAATAGCATTCAGAATTCAAAAATATTAATTCAGAATTATTAAATATAATTATTATTCAAAAGAAGGTAGAATAGCATTAACTACGGATTTATAAGGTATAAATATTTATAATTTTATTGATTATCTTCAAAAAGAAAAGCTTTTATGTATCTAGTTTTAAAATCAACATGTTGATTTGATATTATATAAATATTTACAATTTTATTCATTTTCCTCTAGGTAACAATTTTTTTGGTTGCTTAGATTTAAAATAAACATGTTGATTTACTATAAATAAAATGATTTCTTATAGCTATAGTATGATCCCTATAATTTTAACATTTTTGAAAAAATTTATCTTTTACTTTATATTTTAAAATTTATCAATGCTACTTTCTTTTTTAGTTATTAATATAATTTTTTTAAATATTTGAATCTAAACGTTCTTTAGCATTTCAAACGTTTGAATATATATATATATATATATATATATATATATATATATATATATATATATATATATATATATATATATATCAATATTATTATTATCTAACCCACCAGTTAAAATTGTTGTTTTACAAACACTTTTCTTGGAGTTTTTTTAATATCTAAAATATTATTATTTGTGAAAAATAAAAAATTAAAAATAAATATAACTAGAAAAACAAAAACTTAATTAAATTTGAAGGTGTTCTTATCAATTTTTCAAAATATGGATGAGATTTGTATTCTTTAATAATATAATAGAAAATTATTTTTATTAAAAATTAAAGGTAGAAAATTGAGACACAATGCATAAATAAATGAAAAATTTAAAAATTAAAATCACAATATATATAATAATAGTTATCCCATGAAAATATATAATTTAAAAGTCATATTCAATACATGAAAATATTAATAATAAAATACATATTTTATATACGATATATTGATGGTATCCTGTTTGTAGTTGTACCAATTTAAAAAGAAATATGCATGATTCCAATTGTCATATTTAACTCAAGTTTTTATGGAATATGAACTTTGTGTGGTTTATTTTAATAATATACATTTGTATTTTAGTTTAAAATTAAGATTTATTCAATCTATAGGCCCTAAACTATTATGGAATTTTAAAATAGATCCTAATATAATATTAATTAACGTGTTGATATATTAAAAGTTTGAGTATAATATTTGAGCAGTTTAATTTATTTTCTTGTTCAAGCATTATAGGATGAAATTAATCATATTTTAACCCTAAAAATGTTTCAATCTTTGTAAAATTTAATATTGAAACACAAATAGTCAAACACTAACACAAGTAATCTCTGAGTCTTTGTAAATGTCAATTTTACAATTAGTGGATAAAACAACTCTAAGTGGAAATTTTAAGTAAAGTGGTGTCATCTAAAATAGGTGGTCTAATGACAAATCTCCTATGTTCGATATTTTTTATTTGAACAAATTTTTTTTTTTTAAGTTCCTCTAAATAGAATATAGTGTGTGCTTTGTTGCCAATTAAATTTTTATGTTATGAGCACAAATATTGGATATGATGTATGACACAATTTACAATATCATTATCAATAATATCATCATTGTCGTTGCCAATTAACAATAGTGTTCAACTTCAATAAATTAAATAAATTAAAGAATGTTGAATTACAACTCAATTTAATAAATTAAATACTATGCTTTAAGATATGAGAGAAACCTCTAGAGTGGCATACAAGCAATACAAAAAAGGCCTCAAATATAAACGCTAGCACGAAATATCTTTAATTCAATGCATGATATTACACGATGGAATTGAAGGTGCAAGAGAATGGAAACAAAATATGCGAGTCATATAGAAATACATTCAACAAAGAGACAACATACAGACATGGAAGAACCAACCCTAATACAAAACCTATATATCACAATAGTTTGGGAGAAGGATCCCACTATTGGATAGTGGTTTGTGCTAGTATGTGTGTCTATTTTATACCATAGCGGTTAAGGTATATGAAAATATGGATAGTGTGCTACATTTAACAATGGAGAATGTTGGACAAATTACTAAGATCGTTAAAATTTTAATAAAGTAAAATATTAGTCAATCAACACTAAAATTTAGTCATATTCTTTAAAGTTAAGTTATCTTTAGCTCTAGAGGTAGATATAATTGTTTTTGAAATACATATTACTAAACTAATTAATTCTTCTCCGCCACTTATTTCTAATATATAAGAATGAACGATCTACAATTAATATTAAAGGTATCTTACAAGGTATATCCTTTAATGAATGTAGATTTGAAGTCATCACATTTTATTTACTTATAAACATATAATATTTCCTCTAGGTATATCATTATAACTATTATTTGAATATCATTGCAAGATTTTATCTTTCTGAAGATATTTGTCATTAATGAGTATCTTTTCACTACTTATTAAAATATATATTTCAACATTCTAATCTATAAGCACACGTACATTTCTTTCTTGTGGCTCGTAGTCGTCAAAAATATTTATGTTTACTTTTTATACATATAAAGGAGAAGAAAATTTTAATTAATGACAATACATTTAAAAAATAATTTAAGCCACCTCCTAAAAAAATATATTTAAATTTATTTATGGAAACCATTAATGTTAATGACAAATGTTTTGTCAAAAGTGTCAGTTATATTTTATGTTTGTGTAAAAAATAATAATTAATGTTTTTTTTTAAAAAAGACACAAATTAAGACAAAGGAGAAACAAAGTGATAGATTGCTTAAATTTTAAATTACAATTAACCTAAACTGTAAATAATATTAATCAATTCCATAAATTAAAATCACAAGTAAAGCTAAAAATACTTATCATAAATTAAATAAATTACATGTTAATGTATTATTTAATTTGATTGATGAATATTTTTTGTGTATTTATTGTGAAAAGATTTTATTTGTTTTCAATTTTATATCAGTTTATAAACAATAAAGTATGTTGTCATACAATGATTGTAGTAAATTTCAACTTAAAAGTATTTATATGCTCTATGAAATATTTTATGTTTTTGTTAAACCTCAAACCTAATGAAAATAAATCAATTTATATAATATAACAATGCGAAAATTAAAGATTTCAAGTTTAACAACTCGTATTTTTCACTTATTAATTTAGTTCTTAATTTCACAAAAATTGAAAACTTAGTAATTTTTCTTTATCCATTCAACTAATATATTGAGAAGATATGCATTATTTTTAATTATATTAGCATTATTTTGGTATATTCATGTGGATTTAAATAAACCAATTTCTTTAATTTTGATTTTATGTTTCTTTCCTTAAACTTGGTCATTCAAAAAAAAAATCATTGGAATTGATGTGAAATTGAGGAGGTTTAATTCACACATATTAGTCACCTAATTATGCATAACATCGAGTAATCATCAATAAGGCTAACAGTTCCAAAACTTCGAACCATTTTGCACTTGGGAAATAATCATTTATTACTCCTTAGAAGGGAACTGAACGGGATTACTCGCTCTAAGAGGGATCTTCAGATTTAAACTTTTCAACATTCAGGGGTGCACGCTGAGCGCGACCCCGTGCGCTCAGCGTGGTCTACGAAATGCAGAAAAATTAGTTAGTGACAGAATTTTCAAAGGGGTTCCAATTACCAAAATCATAACATGCATCCCACAATATGTCAATAATAGAACATGACAACATTATTGCACAAAATATTACTAATTAAGGTCACAATCATGCATGATCAAGGATTCAGATAACACTTTCACTCAAACCCTCAACCCCAAAATCATGTCAATCCCAAAAAATACCCAAGGTCTCTATCTATGAGACTCACCTTGGCCAATTGAATGATTGAAAGGCTACCTTGTTGACTTAAAGCTCTTATCTTGTCCAAACTTTTACTTCGAAAGCCAACCATCCCATAATCACCTTATTTTCCATTTTCAGCATGCATCCTCCAACTTCAAAGGTGTTTTTCTCCTTAAATACATAAGCTATGTTCACGAAATCATATACCAAAATGAAGATAATTTTGTGTAGATTCCATAACTTCAAGAATTATTCAAAACAGAGCTATGAGTAAAAAGTTATGACTTGATTAGTGGAGCTAATAAAGAAATCTCGTACCCAGATTTTCACGAAAATCGGCATCAGACCAATAACTTTTAAACGCGTTTATCTGCCTCATCACGAACATGCAGAACATAAATCTTATATGCAAATTAAAGATAATTTTGTGAGCTTTTCGAAAAGTCTAGAATTAAACAAAATCCGACTTACGAGTAGAGAGACATCACGTTATATGTGGAGGCTGTTCCAAGAATACGAAAATTGCAAGATGATAATGGACTTTGAGTTCTTCTCCTTTCTCTTTCTACTTTCTAATCATAAAAATCTGATTTTTATTAAGTTTATTCTCCAAACAAGGCCTTTAAAACTTATGCAATAATGTTTAATGTCTCATTGGCCATCCAACTAAGTGGTATTTACCTAATTGCCACTTAGTTGGTTTCTAACCAATTCCTCCTTAATTCTTACCATGTCCATGTATTTCCCTAAATAATTCTTAGTGTATAATTATACACATACATTATTATAATTAAAGATAGGGATGTTACATTCTGCCCCCCTTAAATAGAATTTATCCTCGAATGCCTTCCAATTACCATGAGAAATACATCTAAATATCATAGGATTGAGTGATTCTCATATTGAGAATTTGGGAGATTGAGAAAGAATTGGGTATAAAATAAGGTTTGTTCTTGAAAACTTGAAAGAATATTATTTTAGGACTCATTTGTAATCTCTTGTAACAACATTCGAAATATAGTGAATCGGAGAGCTGCTATCTCTCTAAGACTAAGTTCATTTGATCGAACTGATTAAACAAATATTTTGTGTTTCTCGCCTTATTTTATCTTAGTATGCAAAATTTAATACATTTTTGTTAATATTGATGAGTTTCATTTATTTTAGTTGACAATGTTGGAAGGTTGAAAAACACAAGAAAGGGCGGTTTGAATTGGGGTTTTGAAATATAATAATTTGACAAAGTTATTTTTATCCTGGTTCATTTGAACTCAAACTACTCCAGTCCACCCGTCAAGGTGATTTGCCTCTCTCAACGAGGTCTTAATTCACTAATCAAGACTTGATTACAACTCACCAAGACAACTGTCTTAGTCTTCTCGAGATCATTCACAATTCGGTTTCTCAAGGAATTTCAACTTTACAATCAATTACAAAACTATGTGTTTCGCAATGCTTCTAAAAAGCTATATCACAACTGTGGTTTTTAGAAAAAATTTTAAGCACTTAGGAGGAACTAGAGAATATGAATGATTTCTTTGCAGATTCCTCTTTTTGTTGTATGTGCAGAAGTTGTTCTTATTCTCTTCATGGATAGATCTTTATATTGGCGTCAAAAAAATTCATCCGTTAGAGGCATATAATCTATATATATATATGGAATGATGATATTTGGACATAATTGATTTTTCCATAAAAACGAGATCCTGTTGGAAATCAGGCGTTACCTCAAATCTTTTTTTAATAAATAGTAACTCATCTGAACAAAACAGGCAGAACATAGGTATCAGATTTTGTAGAGCATCATGGTGCTTTCAGAAGTTTGACTCAAATCCTTGATGTCTTGATCAGAAGATGATGTAGTAGAGCTTTAACGTTTTTAGATTAGCTGACAAGGTTTTAATCAGAGTTTGGGGCAGCCTTTGGTGCTTTTTTGAAGTTCATCAGAACTTCTCTTAGAACATGAAATTAAACTTCAGATCATGGATGAATCTTCTAATATATATCCATTGTATAAAAACTTCTATATTTATTTAGATCAGAATCTTCTAACATATATCCATTGTATCAGAACATCTGTATTTATTCAGATTAGAATCTTCTTTTACTATCAGAACCATAACTTGCTCTTCTTTTTCTTTGAAGTTCAGAACTTCATCTGCATACTTTATTAAACAAAATTCGGAGACAACAATGTTTCATACAAAATATTTATTTATCAGGGTCAGAACATAATTGTCATCAACTTTACTTGTTATCACAAAAACTTCTAAGATAGGTGTAGAACCAAACTATGTTCTAACAATGTTCGTTGTACTCACACATCAAAGTTTTTGTTGTGAATTGAACCTTCTCTATTTCACAACACTTCTTTATTAACTATAAGATTTGAAGTGACATCAATGAATGATTTTTATTTTTTTTAATGACCAAATTTAAGGCAAGAAACATATAATCTAAATGAAAGAAATTGGTTTATTTAAATCCACATGAATATATCAAAATAACGAGAATACAATTTAAAATAATGTATATCTTCATTTATAAATTTATTTTTGATACATGTTTCTAACCCAATTTAACTTTTCCACACGAGACTTTGGTTTACTTTTCTGATATTGGTGTGATTTATCTAATAACTATTATGTTTAATTTAAAAGAGATCCTAATCTATTATTAATTAACGTGTTAAATGTACTATTATTTCTTTTACTAGAATGTTTATTCATTCATTTAAATTGAAAAATACATAGATCATTTCATATTCAAAAATGATCAAAATCAAAAAAGGTGAATATGTAAACCATCTTGCAGTATATACATTATTAGAATACAACGATATTATAAAAGTGCTTACAAATATGAAATAAATATAAAATTAATCAAAATATCCAAACTTTTGGATCTGCAACACCCAAGTCTTCATCTGATCTGTAATAAATAGAGTTCAATATGTTAGTCTGGACCAATAAACACCATACTAAGAAGGAACACTAACAAATACCGCACAATACGATGAAAAACTTAAGAACATAAAAAAGTGTAAGTAAATATATCCATATAACCACTTAACAATCATTGTATGATAACATACTTTATTGTTTATAAAATGATACATAAAAACCATATTTTTAATAGTAAAGCAACACGTTAATTTTTAAATCTAGATACATAAAAACTTTGTTTGGGGATAATCAATAAAATTGTAAAAATTTATATAAAAGTAAACCAACATGTTGATTTTAAATCTAGATACATAAAAACTTTGTTTGTTTGAGGATAACCAATAAAATTGTAAATATTTATATCATATAAATCAATTGTTGATGTTATTTCAAATATAAAAATAATAATTATACCCTATGTTTGAGTGATTCTCATATACAAAGTTTGGGAGATTCATAAATAATTGGGTAGAAAATAGGGTTAGTCCTTGAAAACTTGGAAGAATATTTTTTTAGAACTCATTTGTAATCTCTTGTAACAGCTTTAGAAGTATAATGAATTGGAGAGCTTCTATCTCTCCTAGACAAAGGTCATTTGATCAAACTGAGTAAACGACACCTCCGCCTCTATCTTTGATTGCCAGACCCAAAAAGATAAACGAATTTCAAATTTGTACTTTCACGTTGAGCGATCCTTCACCTGAACCGAGTAGATGTTCGATTGAGGCAACTTTGTTTTCCACCTGAACCGTGTTGGGGTTCTTTCTATCACCATTTGATTGTATTACCACATGTAGTGAAGATTATTTTATGGTCAAAATGTGAGCTGATGTTTTCAGCCACTGCCAAGGATCTAAATTCGTCAAGTGTTTGTTGTCTCTAGTGATAAAGGTACTATTAATATGTTATGCATTAAGGTTGTTATCAATAACCCTGAGCATAAAATGTAAAATAGTTCAAACTCCAATACTTCTATTGCATCATCAAGTTCATATCTTTTATTCATTAATTTTAAAAATAATTTATCTATTTTCTCTAAAGTTATTATTGTATGAACATGTTGAATTAGAAGGAGTAATTTTTTTACTGAAATTGTTAAATTTTAATAATAGACACAAATATTAAATTAGTATGGCATATATGTAGCTCTATATTTCTCAAGTTACCCTAACAAAACTGAATAAAATTTATTCCAAAATGATTAAATTCAAGTGGTTGTCCTAGATACATCAAACATAAACATTTGGAGGAAGGACTGAACCCGAATCCTCTGTCCCAATGCCATTAAGCCTCTTAAGAAAAGGAAAAGTCTTAGGTACAATATTTCCTAAGAAAAACCTTAATATTATTCATTCTTATCATTTATGAATAAGCAACTTAAATTCGGATGTTATAATGTACTATTTTTAATTGCGCTCTAAAAAAAGACCAACCTTTTCCAATTTAGATATGGTTCATGTATTAGTGTTAAGAGTACTCCCAATAGGTGTATTTATTTAATGATATTTATCTCTGTCACAAAGTGAATAATTCATGATTCCTTTTCCCTTATTTATCCTTTGTTGACATTTCTCTTGCAGGAGCCTTGCCAACGTATTTCAATTCTAGTGGTCAGTTGCTTAGTTTCGCTTGCATCCAGGTTGTTGTTAAACTCTTGCATTTGGCGACCCAAAGAATACATTGATAATTCTTGGCATGGATGAAAAGTAATATTTGAGAAATTGTAATTTTCTGCACGGTGTTAGTTTTTATTTTATTTTTATATATTAATAATCTAGAACCACATTCAAGGACAATAAATGCGAAAATATAAACCAAAGCATAATAAGTTAGATACAAAAATGTTTACAAAGCCACAATAACCGAGCACAAAAAGCTCCAAATTCGAAGGTTAATACAACAAAACAACCAATTGCAAAGGTCTAGAAAGAATTTCCACAGTACAACAAATAACAGATAAAACAAAGAAGAAGCAACCTATTAAACATCAATGTCAACATTACTTTATATGCACCTAAGTATGTGATATCGGAATATACTAAGTTAAGTGTATGGTAAGAGCTCAAGACATATTAGGAATATCTTGTATATATATTATTTACGAGATTATTTAGGTTTGTGAAGGAAGTAATTATTATATTAACTAGGTTTGTGAAATAATTATAAATACTTAATTTCAGTTCCTTAATCATGTACGTACAATAACTTTCGATTGTGTCGAAATTGCAGGTTGAATAACAGTTTTTCAACTCAACTACTTTACAAAGAAGGCTTTAAAGCATGATTGTTATCATGATTGTTTATTATTCTTCAATTATTAATATTTTTTAGGCATTTTTGTAATGTTAGTTTGGGTAATATATGCATTTTATATTTTAATTGACGTTTTTTTGATTCTGGCAAAAAATTATGTTAAGAGTGTTGTGCTTTATGATGGAAAATGTGAATGAAAAAAGATATAGTAACAATTTGTATCGTTGGAAAAAATATGTTTTGACAACATCTACGATTCTGGATAAAAGTATCTTTTCGTAACGATTATAGTTATTTAGTTTTATTAAACAAAGATTCAGTAATTATAGTTGTAAAAATATTGATTATGACAAGCGACATCAATTGTCTTTGCAAAGTTTTTTGCAACGCACTTATACCAACAATATACAATGACATATTTTCCCTTGCAAAAAACACCTTTTGCAGCAAATTTGTGTTCTTCTCAATAATTTTTAGCACTGCAAAATTTAAAAATATGGATGTAATGTAAATACTTTAATAAAATAATAAAATTTTGTAAATTCTAAAAATTAATTACTATAGAGAATCGACACATAATACATAAATAGATGAAATTGTTAAAAATTAAAAACACACTGTATCTTTAACATATATAATATATATTATAATATAAATTTTACTATTGACAATTTATAATTTAAAAGTCATTTTCAATACATGAAAATAAAGATAAAATACATATTTTATGTAACATATAACGATGGTATCCTGCTTGTAGTTGTTAGAAATTAAAAAAAAAAACATGATTCTAATAGTAATATTCCAATAGTCATATTTTATGTAAGATATATTGATGGTATGTTACAAGTAATCTATGTTTGAGTCTTTGGAAAAGTCACTCTTGAAATTAGTGGATAAACAAACTATAAATGAAATTTTGTAAAAAGTGGGAATACACCGATGTGATGCAAACCTATAAAATATTTTTCTTTTTAGTTGCATTCATCTAAAATAGGTGGTGTAATGAAAGATCCTCTATGTTCAATGTTATTTAATTGAACATAACTTGTTTTTTCTAGAGTTCATCTAAATAAAATTTGGTGTCCACTATGCTGTCAATTGAATTTTTGGGTATGAGTACAGATGTTGGATACGATGTATCACACAATGTGTACAACATAGTTATTATATTACTATTAATGATATTTGTAGACTTATTATTACATGAACACTTCTTGTTTGTAGTCACTTCCTTAAACTCCTCCTATATATGAGAATCACTTTAACTTTCTCTCAATCACTAAAATTAGTGTTTAACTTCAATAGACAATTTAAAGAACGTTGAATTACAATTCAATTAAATAAAATAAACTCTATGTTTTAATATATGAGTGGAAGCGCTACAGTGGCATTCAAGCAACACAAAAAAGGACTCAAACATAAACGCTGGCACTAAAGATCTTTAGTTCAACGCATGGTATTACACGATGGAATCGAAGGTGCAAGAGAATGGGAAACAACATATGCGAGTCATATAGAAATACATTCACCAAAGAGACAACATACAGATAGGGAAGAACCAACCCTAATACAAAACCTATATATCATAATAGTTTGGAGAAGGATCCCACTTTTGGATAGTGGTTCGCGCTAGTAAGTCTGCTTTTTTATACCATGATGGTTAAGGTATATGATGAAAATATGGATAGTGTGCTACATTTTATAATGGAGAATGTTTGACAAATTACTAAGATCGTTAAAATTTTAATAAAGTAGAATATTAGTCAATCAGCACTAAAATTTAGTCGTATATTTAAAGTTAAGTTATGTTTAGCTCTAGAGTTAGATATAATTGTTTTAGAAATACATATTGCAAAACTAATTGATTCTACTCCACCATTTATTTATAATATAGAAGAATGAACAATCTACCATTAATATTAAAGGTATCCTATAAGTATATCCTTTAATGATTCTAGATTTGAATTCATAATATTTTATTTACTTATAGACATATAATATTTCCTCTAAGCATATCATTATACCTATTATTATTGCAAGATTTTATCTTTCTAAAGATATTTTTCATCAATGAGTATCTTTTCACTATTTATTAAAATATATATTTCAACATTCTAATCTATAAGCACACATACATTTCTTTCTTATGGCTCATAGTCGTTAAAAATATTTATGTTTATTTTTTCATCAATGATTATTTAGGTTTGTGAAGGAAGTGGTTATTATATTAACTAGGTATGTGAAATAATTATACATACTCCTTAATCATGTACGTACATTAACTTTCGATTGTGTCGAAATTGTAGGTTAAATAACAGTGTTTCAACTCAACTACTTCACAGAGAAAGCTTTAAAGCATGATTTTTAACATGATTGTTTATTATTCTTCAATTATTAATATTTTTTAGGCATTTTTGTAATGTTAGTTGGGGTAATATATGACATTTTATATTTTAATTTATGTTTTTTTTTATTCTGGAAAAAAATTATGTTAAGAGTGTTGGGCTTTATGATGTAAAATCATTTACTTTTAAACAGTAATAAAAATTTTAATTAAAAATATGAATGAAAAAAGATATAGTAACAATTTGCAAGATATAGTAACAATTTGTATCGTTGGAAAAAAATAAGTTTTGACATCATTTAAGGTTCTTGATAAAAGTATTTTTTCGTAACGATTATAGTCATTTAGTTTTATTAAACAAAGATTTAGTAATTATTGTTGTAAAAATATTGATTATGACAAGCGACATCAATTGTCGTTGCAAAGATTTTTGCAACGCACTTATACCAACAATATACAATGACATATTTTCCCTTGCAAAAAACACCTTTTGCCGCAATTTTGTGTTTTTCTCAATAATTTTTAGCGCTGCAAAAACTGATTTTTATTGTAGAATGTACTACTTAATTAAATTGATGATTTTTCAGTAGTTTGGTCTAGTTTATTGATAATCCATTTACAACAATCAATCTTGTAATAATAAATCTTTTAAAAGATTTTAACTTGTTTGATTTTTATCATTCTATATAAAATAAATTAAGTTGTTATACCGTTATTTATATAAATTTATCAGTTAAATTGATTATATTCACTTTGACGCAGTTTAGGTTTATGTTAAAACTCAAACCTAATAACAATTCAAATAATTTATATAATATGACTAGCTAACAAAGAGATTTTGCAATCTTAATGTGATTGTCTTTTCACTGATTATTTTATTATTCTTAATTGTATTTTGAGAATTTCATATATTTATGTGGAGTAAATTAAACTTGAAAAGATATGTATTATTTTTATTTGTATTCTGGGAATTTCATATATTCATGTGGATTAAAATAAGCTAAATTTTGAAATTTATTTTATATGTTCCTTTCCTTGAACATATAAGATTTATTTTATTTCATTCAAAACATATTATGTTGGATTGTTTCACCATCATTTAAGATTATTTAAGTTTTAATAATAAAATTGTTCCTTTCCTACGACATTAAAATTTAGTTATATTTTTTGTAACGATTATTGTCATTTAGTTTTATTAAACAAAGATTTAGTAATTATTGTTGTAAAACACCTTTTGCAGCAATATTGTGTTTTTCTAAATAATTTTTAGCGCTGCAAAAACTCGTTTTTGTTGTAGAATATACTACTTAATTAAATTGATGATTTTTCAGTAGTTTAGTCTACTTTATTGATAATACATTTACAACAATCAATCTTGTAATAATAAATCTTTTAAAAGATTTTAACTTGTTTAATTGTTATCATTCAATATAAAATAAGTTAAGTTGTTATACAGTTATTTATATAAATTTATCAGTTAAATTGATTATATTCACTTTGACACAGTTTAGGTTTATGTTAAAACTCAAACCTAATAACAATTCAAATAATTTATATAATATGACTAGCTAACAAAGAGATATTTCAATCTTAATAGGATTGTCTTTTTCACTGATAATTTTATTATTCTTAATTGTATTTTGAGAATTTCATATATTTATGTGGACTAAATTAAGCTTTAGAAGATATGTATTATTTTTATTTGTATTTTGGGAATTTCATATATTCATGTAGACTAAAATAAGCTAAATTTTGAATTTTATTTTATATGTGCCTTTCCTTGAACATATAAGATTTATTTTATTTCATTCAAAATATATTTTGTTGGATTGTTTCACCATCAATTAAGATTATTTAAGTTTTAATAATAAAATTGGTCCTTTCCTTCGAAACATATTATGTTGGATCTTAATAAAATTGTTCCTTTCCTTCGACATTAAAATTTAGTTATATTTTTGATAGTTAAGTTATTCTTAGCTCTATAGTTAGATCAAATTGTTTGAAAAATACATTTTTGACAAACTCAATAATATTATTCTAATATTTATTTATTTTTGATAGTTAAGTTAATAAATATATCATTATCAACGATTGTTTGCTTATAAAAGTATGGTATAAGTTAATACTTATTCCTTTGGTGTATTTAGATTTGAATTTACAAGGTTTGTTTGTTTATAAAAGTATGGTATCTTCTATAGATATATCATTATCTCTATTACATGTAAATTATTGTAAGCTTCTATCTTTCGTATGATAGTTTTTTGTTAATGCCTATCTCTTCACTATTCATTAAGATATATTTTTTAACATTCTAATATTGAAGTATAATATAATTTTAGTCTAAAAAGTTTGTAAAATTTCCATCCTGAAACTCATATTCATCAAACGTGTAAGTATGTATATGTTACACTTATATGGATAAGAAAATTATCAATGTTGATGCTACTTTAATAAAAACCTCTAACCCACCACTTAAAATAGTTGTTATTCAAATAATTTATGTGATTTTTTTAGTATCTACAATATTTTTATGTGTTAAAATTAAAAATGAAATTAAAAAATAAATTAGAAAAATTATACAAATAATTAAATTTGAAGGTGTTCTTGATCAATATTTTAAAATATGGATAAAATTTGTATTTTTTATAATATAATAGAATCTTATTTTTATTAAAAATTAATTATTGTAGAGAATCGATACATAATACATAAATAAATAAACAAATGAAAAAGTTAAAACACCATATAAGTAATTTTTTTAAAACACTTTTCTGTAATTTTTTATTTCAAACACCGTAGAATGTTTTATTTCAAACACTTTTGTGTAATTTTTTTTAAATATCCACAATATTGTTTCCATGTGAAAAATGAATTAAAAAAAGTAGAAACAAAACACACCATATAAGTAATTAAATTTGAAGGTGTTCATAATCAAAATTTAAAAATATGGATGTAATTTAAATACATTAATAAAATAATAAAATGTTATAAACTCTAAAAATTAATTATTATAGAGAATCAACACATAATACATAAATACATGAAATTGTTAAAAATTAAAAACACACTATATCTTTAACATATATAATATATATTTTACGATTGACAATGTATAATTCAAAAGTCATATTCAAAACATGAAAATAAAGATAAAATACATATTTTATGTAACATATAACGATGGTATCCTGCTTGTAGTTGTTAGAAATTAAAAAAAAAACATGATTCTAATAGTAATATTCCAATAGTCATATTTTCTGAAAGATATATTGATACTATCTTACAAGTAATCTACATTTGAGTCTTTGGAAAAGTCCCTCTTGAAATTAGTGGATAAGCAAACTATAAATGAAATTTTGTAAAAAGTGGCAACACACCAAGGTGATGCAAACCTATAAAATATTTTTTGTTTTAGCTGATGTCATCTAAAACAGGTGGTGTAACGAAAGATCCTCAAGGTTATTTATTTGAACATAACTTGTTTTTCTGGAGTTCATCTAAATAAAATTTGGTGTCCACTATGCTGTCAATTGAATTTTTGGGTATGAGTGCAAATGTTGGATAGACACAATGTGTATAACATAGTTATTATATTGCTATTAATGGTATTTGTAGACTTATTATTACTTTAACACTTCTTGTTTGTAGTCACTTCCTAAAACTCCTCCTATATATGAAAATCATTTTAACTTTCTCTCAATCACTAAAATTAGTGTTTAACTTCAATAGACAATTTAAAGGACGTTGAATTACAATTCAATTAAATAAAATAAACTCTATCCTTTAATATATGAGTGGAAGCGCTACAGTATCATTCAAGCAACACAAAAAGGACTCAAACATAAACGTTAGCACTAAAGATCTTTAGTTCAACGAATGGTATTACACGATGGAATTGAAGGTGCAAGAGAATGGAAAATAACATATGCGAGTCATATAGAAATACATTCACCAAAGAGACAACATACAGACAGGGAAGAACCAACTCTAATACAAAACCTATACATCATAATAGCTTGGAGAAGGATCCCACTTTGGATAATGGTTCGTGCTAGTAAGTGTGCTATTTTATACCATGGCGGTTAAGGTAGATGATGAAAATATGGATAGTGTTCTACATTTAACAATGGAGAATGTTTGACAAATTACTAAGATCATTAAAATTTTAATAAAGTAGAATATCAGTCAATCAACACTGAAATTTAGTCTTATACTTTAAAGTTAAGTTATGTTTAGCTCTTGAGTTAGATATAATTGTTTTAGAAATACATATTGCTAAACTAATTGATTCTACTCCACCATTTATTTCTAATATAGAAAAATGAACAATCTACCATTAATATTAAAGGTATCCTATAAGTATATCCTTTAATGAAACTAGATTTGAATTCATAACATTTTATTTAGTTACAGACATATAATATTTCCTCTAGGTATATCATTATACCTATTATTATTGCAAGGTTTTATCTTTCTGAAGATATTTTTGATTAATGAGTATATTTTCACTATTTATTAAAATATATATTTCAACATTCTAATCTATAATCACACATACATTTCTTTCTCATGGCTCATAGTTGTCAAAAGTATTTATGTTTATGTTTATTTTTATACATGGAAAGGATAAGAAAATTTTAATTGATTAGAATACTTATAAAAACTAATTTAACCCACCTCCTATAAAAATATATTTAAATTTATTTATGGAATCAATTAATGTTAATGGCAAATGTTTTGTCAAAAGTGTCATTAATATTTTATGTTTGTGAAAAAAATAATAATTAAAAAAATTTCTAAAAAATCACAAATTAAGACAAAGGAGAAACAAAGTGATAGATTGCTTAAATTTTAAATTACAATTAAACTAAACTATAAATAAAATTAACTAACTCCATAAATTAAAATCACAAGTAAAGCTAAAAAAATCACAAGTAAAGCTAAAAATACTTATCATCAATTAAATAATTACATATTAATGTATTATTTAATTTGATAGATGAATGTTTTTTGTGTATTTGTTGTGAATACATTTCAAGCCATAATAATTCTCATAATAACTACTTTCATAAAAAGATTTTATTTGTTTTAACTTTTATAAACACTAAAGTATGTTGTCATACAATGATTGTGGTAAGTTTCAACTAAATTTTTTTATAAGCTCTCTGAAATATTTTATGTTTTTGTTAAACCTCAAACCTAACGAAAATAAATCAATTTATATAATATAACAATGCAAAAATTAAACATTTTAATTTTAACAACCCGTATTTTTCACTTATTAATTTATTTTTTAATCTTTCCAACATTGAAAAGTTACTAATTTCACTTTATCCATTCAACTAATCTATTGAGAAAATATCCATTATTTTTAATTAGATTATCATTATTTTGATATATTTATATGGATTTAAATAAACATATTTATTTAATTTAGATTATATGTTTCTTTCCATAAACTTGTTCATTTAAAAAAAAATAAAAATCATTGGAATGGATGCGATATTAATAAGATTCAATTCGCACCAAAAAAAATTTATGTTTGAGACAACAAACATTAGCAACTAAAATAAATGAAATTTATCAATCATAACAAAATATATTTTAAATTTTGCAGATTAAAATAAAATAAGGTGAGAAACACAAAATGCTTATTTAGTCAAGTCAATCAAATGATCTTTGCGTGGAAGACAGAGCAACTCTCTGATTCACTATACTTCTAAAGTTGTTATAAAAGATTACAAATAAGTCTTAAGAAAATATTCTTCCAAGTTTTCAAGAACAAACCTATATTCTATATAATTGTTTCTCATCCTCTAAAACTCTCAAATATAAGAGTCACTCAAACCTAGAGTATTTAGAAGTATTTCTCAAACCTCTTACATGAGTCCAAAAGTTTCCCAAAATCCTTGCATCATATAATTACTTTAGCCCATGGTTGCTGACATATTTATGATTTACATCTTTGGTTTTTTGTTTAGTGATATGAAAGTAACAGTGTGTTAAGCATACATGGACAAGTAATAGTGTGTTATACTTGAAAAAAAGACATATAACCCACCTCTTGAAACTTTTTTGTTTCCATATTTTTTTTAAAAATATTTTAATGTTAAGCACAAAGGTATTGTCAAAAGTTTCATTTATTTTTTATGTATTTATAAAAGAAATTATAAAAAAACTTTAAAAAGAAAAATGGAGACAAAGATAAACAAATTAATAACTTGTGTAATTTTTTAATTACACTTAAACCTAAAAAGATATAAGATAAACCAACTAGATTAATTAGAATCACAACGTACACCGAAAAATACCTATCGATTATTCGATAAATTAACATGTTAATATATTATAGATGGATGAATGTTATAATAGGTTAGTCTATTATATTGATAATACATTTACAAGAACAATCAATATTGTAATTACTAATTTTTTAAAAGATTTTAATATGTTTTACTTTTAATCATTCTATCAAAAATCAATTATGTTGTTATACAATTATTTATATAAATTTACCACTTAAATTTGATTATATTCTCTTTGTCTCATTTTAGGTTTTTGTTAAAACTAAAACGTAATGATAATTTAAACAATTTATATATTATGATTGTGTAAAAATGAGAGATTTCAAGCTTAGTAACATTACCTTTTTCACTTATAGTTTTATTCACATTTTTTTAAAAATTAAGAAGGTATGTGTTATTATTAATTGTTTTTTTAGAATTTCATATATTCATGTGGATTAAAATAAATTAATTTTTGAAATTTAGAATTTCATATATTCATGTGGATCAAAATAGATTAATTTTTGAAATTTACTTTATATGTTTATTTCCAATTTGAATTTGAAAAAACTCAAAACATGAAAGTTGTAGCTTGTGGAAAAATCTTTCCAAAATATCCAAGAACTCTCAAATCCATGGAGTCTAGATACACTTTTGAAATTGAAACATAAGGCTCCATGACACTTGATTTTCAAAGTCAAAACATCAAGATTATAGGTCATTTTGCATTTTCCTCTTCTAGAACCTTTGCCACCTTGCCAAGAGAGGATAGAACTGATAAAAATCAGTTGGATGTAATTATTATAGGATAGGATCAAGTTGAAATTAACCATGGTTAAAGAAGGAAGCTTCCTTTGCATTTAATGCAAAAGACTTCCTTGCCCTCTAAGGCAAGTTTGAATTACCAAATGCCCAATTGCTTGCCTAACATTTCGATACAATGGCCTATAAATAGAGTACCAATTCAAGCTCAATGGACACCAAAAACATTGCAAAGTCATGCTTCTCACTTCTTTCTTCAAAATCTAGAAACATAACACATTTTGAGAAAACTTGCAATTTTCAAAATTCAATGAAAACATGATAAATTTTGGTGTCTAACATGTTTCAATATCAACATGTAATGGTTTGTAACTTAGAATCAAACTAAAACAATGAAAATCGATTTTGAACTTCATGCTTCCAAACTTGTACAAACTACTTAAGTATTCGAATTTGGATTTTGGTGGAGCAATTGATGTTTTAATCACTCAAACATCATCACCATACTCCATGGACATGAGGGACCATTAATCTGAATGTAACACTCTTAACCCCATTTTCGAGTTTCATTTTGAGTGATGTAGGTTGATTTGGTTGGAGATTGGAGCAAGCTCGAGCAAGCATACCATCCACACAACTTCCATACATGCCGATGAAGGTGTAGCAATCCTCAAACAAGTTCTGGAAACACGTTTTGAGCTTCTTCGATTCTCATTTTTCCAAGTATGAATATGAACTGTAATATCATGATTCCTTGCATCTTTTTGAAAAAAGCTCTTGGCCATTCTTTTTCTGCACCTCTAACGATCATAAACCCTCAAAAAAATCCAAGAATCATGAAACCTACATCATTTAATTTAAGACTTTCAGTTTAGGGTTCGTCGTGTTCTTCAAAACCTAAATTGTTCTGGGCTAAATATAAATGAAATTAACAACCACCTTCGTATTCGTGAGGAAAAAACGAGCAACTTTGATGTTTACATCATTGAATTTCATTGAGAAACGAGGATGGTAGCTTGGATCAAAGATTCTGAAGATCAAACATGGTGAAGAACACTGCGCGCGTGTTCTTCATTTTCAAATTTTTAAACATTCCAATGTTATATCAACACGTGTTCCTGGTCCACTAACACCCCAGCGCGTTTGGTCTAGTGGTTGCTTGCTTGCCTTTAGTTCTCTTTGACACGCGTCCCACCTCATGGTCATGGGTTCAACACCCATCAGGACCATTCTTTTTACAAACTTTCCAAATTTTTTCATGTTTTTTATCAAACTTTCACAATTTTTTTTTGACCAATCAAAACTCCTTATTTTTAGGTGATTTTTTGGACACTTGTCAATAAATACATCTATTTTGTGATAGTGCAAAATTTTGAAAAAACTTTCATCGATTAAATTTTAATCGGGCAGCGGCGTTCGAACACTTTTCAAACCTCCTTTTAAGGTGAATTTTTCAAGTTTTCGACTTCGATTTTTTCAAAACTTTTCATAAATGAACCTCACATTTCAAAACATTTCAAAATCATTTTCAAAACATTTCATCAAACTTGCATCTTTTACCATGATCGATCCGATTTAAAGCGATAAAGCGATTTCGTCTTCGAATTTCTCGATCGATCATGGGCCTCCTTATGGTGTAAGTCCCAATTCTTTATGTACATACTTAGTTTTTGCTTGTACATACTCAAATTATCATTTTCAATATTCAAACATAAAGCAAATTTCTTTCGTTTGTTTTCATTCGTTTGTTTATACACCGATACCATTGGTATTGAAAGGAGCATTATTCCCTGTGAAACTGCTTTCAAACCAATGGGCCTCCATCATGGTGTAAGTCCCATAACATTCTTTTATGTACATAATATTTCTTTGTACATATCAAACTTTTGTCAAACACTTTTTACAAAGTTTCATCATACATATCTGAGATACTCCTTTTATACTCAAAGACAAACTTGATCGTTTGTTTTCACATCACTTGTGTATACTCAAACAAAAAAGTCTTTTGTGTACATATTTTCTTTGTACATACCAAATACTTTTCATACAAAATTTTCATCTGTACATAACACAGATACCTTTTTACAAATATTCCAACATAGATAAACTTGATCATTCGTTTCGTTTCATCTGTATGACCAAATACCATTGGTATTGAAAGGAGCTTTCTCTAGTAAAACTTCTTTCAAATCAATGGGCCACCCTTATGGTGTAAGTCCCATCCCTCCTATGTACATCCATCTTTATCTGTACATAAAAACTCATTCGTGTACATATTTACTTCCTTGTACACATTCAAACTTGTAAATAATCAAGTTACGCTCGTTTTAAATGTTCGTTTCACAGACACTTGTTTATATTTCATAAACTCCTGTAAATAAACATCATGCATTGTTTATATTTCCTTCATAAACTCTTGTGAATACATATCACACACACACACCTATTTATACAAACCGTCTAATAATAACATAACAATTAGACTAATCAATAGGTTCCCAGAGTAATAGCCTCCGCTTGGGCTTCATACAAGATAACTCATCCCAGTTGAGTTTAGCCTCCGGGCTTTATACAAGACAATCCATCCAGACCTCCTCTTAGGCTTCATATAAGAAAACTCATTCATCGAGTTTAGCCTCGGGCTTCATACAAGATATTTTATCTCCAATGAATTTAGCCTTCTCTTGGGCTTCAAAAAACTCTCCCCGAGTTTAGCCTCGCTTAGGCTTCATATAAGACAACACTCTGTTGAGTCACCTCCTCTTGGGCTTCGTTCAAAAGAACTCCTCATTGAGTTTAGCCTTCTCTTGGGCCTCATACAATGAAAGAGATAGGAAATCTCTTAATGACCTCTATTGGGCTTCAATACAAAGAATCACCAGCTAAGATAGAACCACGAAGGATGGTTTCTCGGTGAAATCACTTTCAAATTCCCAGAGTAAAATTTCGGTGAAATTGCTCTTATTCGAGAAAGGATGGTTTCTCGGTGAAATCCCTTTCAAGCCAAAGCCAGCCATACCCTATAGCTTCCTCTTGAGCTTCATACAAGGACCCTCGATGACCCTCGATGACCCTCGGAATGCCTCCTCTTGGGCTAACAATACAAGGACCCACGGGCTTCTTAAAAGCATCCCTTTAATCCAATCAATTTCTCCTTGAGGTTTAGACATTTATCATCTCTATGGAAGAAGTATCTCATCTATCACATCACATACAGTCAAAAACTTTTCAAACTCTTTTCAAACTCTTTTCAAAAAAACTATTTTCAAACAAAAACATCTCTTCATTGTAAGTGGTAACGCTTGTACACTCAAGCAAAACACCCAATACTTACAGTTAAAAGATTCAATCATCTTTTTCAAACATCTTTCTTAAACATGTAAGTGGTAGCGCTTGTACACTCAAGCAAAACAATAATACTTACGACGAAAGATTTAATCAATCAAACTTTTCAAAATGTATGTGATGAAATAGATTAGATACATTTTCATTAAGATGACATTTGTCATCTCTTAAACTAACATCCGTTGCTTTCCACTAGCATAAGTGGGAACTACGATTGCTCGACTTTCTCAACATCCTTTTGAGAATACGTGAGGCAAGGTGTCATCCTTGCCGAGCAAATTTCTTTCTCTCTCACCAAACAAACCATAGAACCAGAGATCCGAGCTACATATGCTCGATTCCCACTAGGGATATGTATGAAAGATCCACGGATCTTTGCGAGCACAATAATAACAAAACCTAGAATCCCACATAATCTAATTTCTTAAAATCCAAAGGAGAAATTTTCCCAATCATAGAAATAGCAATTAAAACACACAAACATATCAAATATATTCATATATAAAGCGTAGATAACTACATATATTTAGGGTGCTCCATCTATTCCTTTATATAACAATCCCTTACTCGAATCTCCCCAATGCGTTACGTCTAGTTTGCGCTAGTCGTTCGCATACCAATATCAATTGAGGGTATTTCACTTTCCCTTTTTCATAATCATTAAATCATCTTTCTTGTGTTGAAAATAATAAAGCTTGATGCTCATGGCATCTTTATAAACAAATCAAAAGATTTAAATCGTTGCGTGCGGAGAATCCGAACTCACGTTCGCATCCTCTACACCTTTTTGAACATAAACGCTAGCACTAAAGATCTTTAGTTCAACGATTGGTATTACACGATGGTATTGAAGGTGCAAGAGAATGGAAAACAACATATGCGAGTCATATAGAAATACATTCACCAAAGAGACAACATACAGACAGGGAAGAACCAACTCTAATACAAAACTTATACATCATAATAGCTTGGAAAGGATCCCACTTTGGATAATGGTTCGTGCTAGTAAGTGTGCTATTTTATACCATGGCGGTTAAGGTAGATGATGAAAATATGGATAGTGTTCTACATTTAACAATGGAGAATGTTTGACAAATTACTAAGATCATTAAAATTTTAATAAAGTAGAATATTAGTCAATCAACACGAAATTTAGTCTTATACTTTAAAGTTAAGTTATGTTTAGCTCTTGAGTTAGATATAATTGTTTTAGAAATACATATTGCTAAACTAATTGATTCTACTCCACCATTTATTTCTAATATAGAAAAATGAACAATCTACCATTAATATTAAAGGTATCCTATAAGTATATCCTTTAATGATTCTAGATTTGAATTCATAATATTTTATTTACTTATAGACATATAATATTTCCTCTAAGCATATCATTATACCTATTATTATTGCAAGATTTTATCTTTCTAAAGATATTTTTCATCAATGAGTATCTTTTCACTATTTATTAAAATATATATTTCAACATTCTAATATATAAGCACACATACATTTCTTTCTTGTGGCTCGTAGTCGTCAAAAATAACTATGTTTATTTTTTATGTTTATTTTTTATACATATAAAGGAGAAGAAAATTTTAATTATTAATAATACTTATAAAAAATAATTTAACCCACCTCCTAAAAAAATATATTTAAATTTATTTATGGAATCCATTAATGTTAATGACAAATGTTTTGTCAAAAGTGTCATTTATATTTTATGTTTGTGTAAAAAATAATAATTAAAAAAATAAAAAAAAGGCACAAATTAAGACAAAGGAGAAACAAAGTGATAGATTGCTTAAATTTTAAATTACAATTAAACTAAACTATAAATAAAATTAACTAACTCCATAAATTAAAATCACAAGTAAAGCTAAAAAAATCACAAGTAAAGCTAAAAATACTTATCATCAATTAAATAATTACATATTAATGTATTATTTAATTTGATAGATGAACGTTTTTTGTGTATTTGTTGTGAATACATTTCAAGCCATAATAATTCTCATAATAACTACTTTCATAAAAGATTTTATTTGTTTTAAATTTTATAAACACTAAAGTATGTTGTCATACAATGATTGTGGTAAGTTTCAACTAAATTTTTTATAAGCTCTTTGAAATATTTTATGTTTTTGTTAAACCTCAAACCTAACGAAAATAAATCAATTTATATAATATAACAATGCAAAAATTAAATATTTTAAGTTTAACAACTCGTATTTTTCACTTATTAATTTATTTTTTAATCTTTCCAACATTGAAAAGTTACTAATTTAAATTTATCCATTCAACTAATCTATTGAGAAAATATCCATTATTTTTAATTAGATTATCATTATTTTGATATATTTATATGGATTTAAATAAACATATTTATTTAATTTAGATTATATGTTTCTTTCCATAAACTTGTTCATTTAAAAAAAAATAAAAATCATTGGAATGGATGCGATATTAATAAGATTCAATTCGCACCAAAAAAAATTTATGTTTGAGACAACAAACATTAGCAACTAAAATAAATGAAATTTATCAATCATAACAAAATATATTTTAAATTTTGCAGATTAAAATAAAATAAGGTGAGAATCACAAAATGCTTATTTAGTCAAGTCAATCAAATGATCTTTGCGTGGAAGACAGAGCAACTCTCTGATTCACTATACTTCTAAAGTTGTTATAAAAGATTACAAATAAGTCTTAAGAAAATATTCTTCCAAGTTTTCAAGAACAAACCTATATTCTATATAATTGTTTCTCATCCTCTAAAACTCTCAAATATAAGAGTCACTCAAACCTAGAGTATTTAGAAGTATTTCTCAAACCTCTTACATGAGTCCAAAAGTTTCCCAAAATCCTTGCATCATATAATTACTTTAGCCCATGGTTGCTGACATATTTATGATAGTAACAGTGTGTTAAGCATACATGGACAAGTAATAGTGTGTTATACTTGAAAAAAAGACATATAACCCACCTCTTGAAACTTTTTTGTTTCCATATTTTTTTTAAAAATATTTTAATGTTAAGCACAAAGGTATTGTCAAAAGTTTCATTTATTTTTTATGTATTTATAAAAGAAATTATAAAAAAACTTTAAAAAGAAAAATGGAGACAAAGATAAACAAATTAATAACTTGTGTAATTTTTTAATTACACTTAAACCTAAAAAGATATAAGATAAACCAACTAGATTAATTAGAATCACAACGTACACCGAAAAATACCTATCGATTATTCGATAAATTAACATGTTAATATATTATAGATGGATGAATGTTATAATAGGTTAGTCTATTATATTGATAATACATTTACAAGAACAATCAATATTGTAATTACTAATTTTTTAAAAGATTTTAATATGTTTTACTTTTAATCATTCTATCAAAAATCAATTATGTTGTTATACAATTATTTATATAAATTTACCACTTAAATTTGATTATATTCTCTTTGTCTCATTTTAGGTTTTTGTTAAAACTAAAACCTAATGATAATTGAAACAATTTATATATTATGATGGTGTAAAAATGAGAGATTTCAAGCTTAGTAACATTACCTTTTTCACTTATAGTTTTATTCACTTTTTTTTTTTAAAATTAAGAAGGTATGTGTTATTATTAATTGTATTTTTAGAATTTCATATATTCATGTGGATTAAAATAAATTAATTTTTGAAATTTAGAATTTCATATATTCATGTGGATCAAAATAGATTAATTTTTGAAATTTACTTTATATGTTTATTTCCTTTTGGTCATTCAAACAAAACTCAGAATTATTGATTATAATTTTTATTCATAAATATTTAATCAAAGAGAGGAAAAAAAGGATTGATATGAATGTAATATCGCATTTATAATGTAGAATAGCATTCAGAATTCAGAAATATTTATTAAATTATTAAATATAATTATTATTCAAAGAATATAGAATAACATCAAGAATGGATTGATAAGATATAAATATTTACAATTTTATTGATTATCTTCAAAAAAACAAAGATTTTATGTATCTAGATTCAAAAGCAACATGTTGATTTGCTTTTATATAAATATTTACAATTTTATTCATTATCCTCTATATAACAAATTTTTTGGTTGTTTAGATTTAAAATAAACAAGTTGATTTACTATTAAAAATATGATTTCATATAGGTATAGTATGATCCCTATCATTTAAAAATTATTGACAACATTTATCTTTTACTTTATATTTTAAATTTTATCAATGCAACTTTTTTTTTTAGTTATTGATATATTAAATATTTGAATCTACACGTTCTTTAGCATTTCCATACTAAAACTCACATGCATCAAACAGTGTGAGTATATATATATATATATATATATATATATATATATATATATATATATATATTAATTTTATTACCTAACCCACCTCTTAAAATAGTTGTTTTACAAACACTTTTCTCGGATTTTTTTAATATCTACAATATTATTTTGTGCGAAAAATAAAAAAATAAAATTATAAAAATAAACTAGAAAAAAATAAAAGTAATTAAATTTGAAGTTGTTCTTATCAATATTTCAAAATATGGATGAGATTTGTATTCTTTAATAATATAAACAATGTTTCTATTATTCAAAAATTAACTACAGTAGAATATTGATACACAATATCTAAATAAATGAAAGAGTTAAAATTAAAATCACAATATATTTTAACATATATAATAATAGTTATCCATGACAATACATAATTCAAAAGTCATATTCAAAACATGAAAATAAAGATAAAATACATATTTTGTGTAACATATAACGATGGTATCCTGCTTGTAGTTGTTAGAAATTAAAAAAAGAAACATGATTCTAATAGTAATATTCCAATAGTCCTATTTTCTGTAAGATATAGCGATGGTATCTTACAAGTAATCTACATTTGAGTCTTTGGAAAAGTCCCTCTTGAAATTAGTGGATAAACAAACATAAATGAAATTTTGTAAAAAGTGGCAACACACCAAGGTGATGCAAACCTATAAAATATTTTTATTTTTAGCAGATGTCATCTAAAACAGGTGGTGTAACGAAAGATCCTCAAGGTTATTTATCTGAACATAACTTGTTTTTTCTGGAGTTCATCTAAATAAAATTTGGTGTCCACTATGCTGTCAATTGAATTTTTGGGTATGAGTATAAATTTGGATAGACACAATGTGTACAACATAGTTATTATATTGCTATTAATGGTATTTGTAGACTTATTATTACATTAACACTTAATGTTTGTAGGCACTTCCTAAAACTCCTCCTATATATGAGAATCACTTTAACTTTCTCTTAATCACTAAAATTAGTGTTTAACTTCAATAGACAATTTAAAGGACGTTGAATTACAATTGTTGTTTTACAAACACTTTTCTCGGATTTTTTTAATATCTACAATATTATTTTGTGTTAAAAATAAAAAAATAAAATTATAAAAATAAACTAGAAAAAAATAAAATTAATTAAATTTGAAGGTGTTCTTATCAATATTTCAAAATATGGATGAGATTTGTATTCTTTAATAATATAAATAATGTTTCTATTATTCAAAAATTAATTACAGTAGAATATTGATACACAATACCTAAATAAATGAAAGAGTTAAAAATTAAAATCACAATATATTTTTAACATATATAATAATAGTTATACATAATTCAAAAGTCATATTCAATACATGAAAATACTAATAATAAAATATATATATATATGGTATCCTGTTTGTAGTTGTACCAATTTAAAAAGAAATACGCATGATTCCAATTATCATATTTAACTCATGTTTCCATGGAATATGAACTTTGTGTGATTTATTTTAATAATATAAATTTGTATTTTAGTTTAAAATTAAGATTTAATCAATCTATAGGTCCAAAACTGTTTTGGAATTTTAAAATAGATCCTAATGTTATATTAATTAACGTGTTGATGTATTATAAGTTTGATTATAATATTTGAGGGTTTAATTTATTTTCTTGTTCAGGCATTATAGGATGAAATTAATCATATTTTAACACTAAAAATGTTTGAATCTTTGTAAAATTTAATATTGAAACAGAAATAGTCAAACAGTAACACAAGTATTCTCTGAGTCTTTGTAAATGTCAATCTTAGAATTAGTGGATAAAACAACTCTAGAGGAAATTTTGAATAAAGTGGAAATACACTAAGGGAACGCAAACATTTAAAAAAATTCATTTTTAGTTGGTGTCATCTAAAATAGGTGGTCTAATAAAAGATCTCCTATGTTCGATATTTTTTATTTGAACATAATTTTTTTTTGGAGTTCATCTAAATAGAATATAGTGTATGCTCTGTTGCCAATTAAATTTTTTGGGTATGAGCACAAATGTTGGATATGATGTATGACAAAATTTATAATATCATTATCAATAATATTTGTACACTTAGTATTACATGGGCACTTCTTGTTTGCATCCATTCCCTAAAATTCCTCCTATAAATTCTCACTTTCTCTCAATCATTAACAATAGTGTTCAACTTCCATAAATTAAATAACTTAAAGAATGTTGAATTACAACTCAATTTAATAAATTAAATACTATGCTTTAAGATATGAGAGAAAGCTCTAGAGTGGCATACAAGCATCATAAAAATTGACTCAAATGTAAACACTAGCACTAAGTATCTTCAATTCAACGCATGATATTATACGATGGAATTGAAGGTTCAAGAGAATGGAAACACGCATGATATTATACGATGGAATTGAAGGTGCAAGAGAATGGAAACAACAAACAGACATGGAAGAACCAACCCTAATACAAAACCTATATATCACATTGAAGGATCCCACTTTTGAATAGTGGTTCGTGCTAGTAAGTGTGCTATTTTATAACATGGTGGTTAAGGTATTTTAAAATATGGATAGTGTGCTACATTTAATAACGAAGAATGTTTGACAAATTACTAAGATCGTTAAAATTGTAATAAAGTAGAATATTAGTCAATCAACAAAATTTAGTCGTATACTTTAAAGTTATGTTTAGCTCTAGAATTAGATATAATTGTTTTAGAAATACATATTGCAAAACTAATTGATTCTACCCCACCACTTATTTCTAATATATAAGAGTGAACTATATATCATTAATATTAAAGGTATCTTATAAGGTATATCCTTTAATGAATCTAGATTTGAATTCATAACATTTTATTTACTTATCATTATAACTATTATTTGAATATCATTGCAAGATTTTATCTTTCATTAATATTTTTCATTATTGAGTATCTTTTCACTATTTATTAAAATATATATTTCAACATTCTAATATATAAGCACACATACATTTCTTTCTTGTGGCTCGTAGTCGTCAAAAATAACTATGTTTATTTTTTTATGTTTATTTTTTATACATATAAAGGAGAAGAAAATTTTAATTATTAATAATACTTATAAAAAATAATTTAACCCACCTCCTAAAAAAATATATTTAAATTTATTTATGGAATCCATTAATGTTAATGACAAATGTTTTGTCAAAAGTGTCATTTATATTTTATGTTTGTGTAAAAAATAATAATTAAAAAAATAAAAAAAAGGCACAAATTAAGACAAAGGAGAAACAAAGTGATAGATTGCTTAAATTTTAAATTACAATTAACCTAAACTGTAAATAATATTAATCAATTCCATAAATTAAAATCACAAGTAAAGCTAAAAATACTTATCATAAATTAAATAAATTACATGTTAATGTATTATTTAATTTGATTGATGAATGATTTTTGTGTATTTATTGTGAAAAGATTTTATTTGTTTTAATTTGGGTTAAATTAGTAGCTAAAATGGTCTTTAATTCCGTCCCTTAATAGGATGTTCTTTTTCACTGATAATTTTATTATTGTTAATTGTATTTTGAGAATTTCATATATTTATGTGGAGTAAATTAAGCTTGAGAAGATATCTATTATTTTTATTTGTATTTTGGGCATTTCATATATTAATGTGGACTAAAATAAGCTAAATTTTGAAATTTATTTTATATGTTCCTTTCCTTGAACATATAAGATTTATTTTATTTCATTCAAAAGTTGGATTGTTTCACCATCATTTAAGATTATTGAAGTTTTAATAATAAAATTGTTCCTTTCCTTCGAAACATATTATATTAGATCTTAATAAAATTGTTCCTTTCCTTCGACGTTAAAATTTAGTTATATTTTGTATAGTTAAGTTATTCTTAGCTCTATAGTTAGATAAAATTGTTTGAAAAATACATTTTTGACAAACACAATAATATTATTCTAATACTTATTTATTTTTGATAGTTAAGTTAATAGATATATCATTATCAACGTTTGTTTGCTTATAAAAGTATGGTATAAGTTAATAATTATTCCTTCGGTGTATTTAAATTTGAATTTACAACGTTTATTTGTTTATAAAAGTATGGTATGTCCTATAGATATATCATTATCTCTATTAAATGAAAATTATTGTAAACTTCTATATTTCGTATGATTTTTTTTTTTGTTAATGCCTATCTCTTCACTATTTATTAAGATATATTTTTTAACATTCTAATATTGAAGTATAATATAATTTTAGTCTAAAAAGTTTGTAAAATTTCCATCCTGAAACTCAAATTCATCAAACGTGTGAGTATATATATGTTACACTTATATGGATAAGAAAATTATCAATGTTGATGCTACTTTAATTAAAAACCTCTAACCCACCACTTAAAATAGTTGTTATTCAAATAATTTATGTGATTTTTTTAGTATCTACAATATTTTTATGTGTTAAAATTAAAAATGAAATTAAAAAATAAATTAGAAAAATTATACAAATAATTAAATTTGAAGGTGTTCTTGATCAATATTTTAAAATATGGATAAAATTTGTATTTTTTATAATATAATAGAATCTTATTTTTATTAAAAATTAATTATTGTAGAGAATCGATACATAATACATAAATAAATAAACAAATGAAAAAGTTAAAACACCATATAAGTAATTTTTTTAAAACACTTTTCTGTAATTTTTTATTTCAAACACCGTAGAATGTTTTATTTCAAACACTTTTGTGTAATTTTTTTTAAATATCCACAATATTGTTTCCATGTGAAAAATGAATTAAAAAAAGTAGAAACAAAACACACCATATAAGTAATTAAATTTGAAGGTGTTCATAATCAAAATTTAAAAATATGGATGTAATTTAAATACTTTAATAAAATAATAAAATGTTATAAATTCTAAAAATTAATTACTATAGAGAATCGACACATAATAAATAAATAGATGAAATTGTTAAAAATTAAAAACACACTGTATCTTTAACATATATAATATATTTACGATTGACAATGTATAATTTAAAAGTCATTTTCAATACATAAAAATAAAGATAAAATACATATTTTATGTAACATATAATGATGGTATTCTGCTTGTAGTTGTTAGAAATTAAAAAAAAGAACATTATTCTAATAGTAATATTCAAAAAGTCATATTTTATGTAAGATATATCGATGGTATCTTACAAGTAATCTATGTTTGTGTCTTTGGAAAAGTCACTCTTGAAATTAGTGGATAAACAAACTATAAATGAAATTTTGTGAAAAGTGGGAATAACCAAGGTGATGCAAACATATAAAATATTTTTCATTTTAGTTGTTGTCATCTAAAATAGGTGGTGTAATGAAAGAACCTCTATATTCAATGTTATTTAATTGAACATAAATTGTTTTTTCAAGAGTTCATCTAAATAAAATTTGGTGTCCACTATGTTGTCAATTGAATTTTTGGGTATGAGTGCAAATGTTGGTTACAATGTATGACACAATTTATACGACATAGTTATTATATTACTATTAATGCTATTTGTAGACTTATTTTATATGAACACTTCTTGTTTGTAGTCACTTCCTAAATCTCCTCCTATATATGAGAATCACTTTAAATTTCTCTCAATCACTAAAATTAGAGTTTAACTTCAATAGACAATTTAAAGAACGTTGAATTACAATTCAATTAAATAAAATAAACTCTATGTTTTAATATTTGAGTGGAAGCGCTATAGTAAGCAACACAAAAAAAGGACTCAAACATAAACGCTAGCACTAAAGATCTTTAGTTCAACACATGGTATTACGATGGAATTGAAGGTGCAAGAGAATGGGAAACAACATATGCGAGTCATATAGAAATACATTCACCAAAGAGACAACATACAGATAGGGAAGAACCAACCCTAATACAAAACCTATATATCATAATAGTTTGGAGAAGGATCCCACTTTTGGATAGTGATTCGTGCTTGTAAGTGTGCTATTTCATACCATCGTGGTTAAGGTATATGATGAAAATATGGATATTATGCTATATTTAACAATGGAGATTGTTTGACAAATTACTAAGGTGGTTAAAATTTTAATAAAGTAGAATATTAGTCAATCAACACTGAAATTTAGTCGTATACTTTAAAGTTAAGTTAAGCTCTAGAGTTAGATATAATTATTTTAGAAATACATATTGCAAAACTAATTGATTCTACTCCACCATTTATTTATAATATAGAAGAATGAACAATCTCCCATTAATATTAAAGGTATCTTATAAGTATATCTTTTAATGAATCTAGATTTGAATTCATAACATTTTATTTACTTATAGACATAAAATATTTCCTCTAGGTATATAATTATACCTATTATTATTGCAAGATTTTATCTTTCTGAAGATATTTTTCATTAATTAGTATCTTTTCACTATTTATTAAAATATATATTTCAACATTCTAATCTATAAGCTCACATACATTTCTTTCTTATGGCTCGTAGTCATGAAAAATATTTATGTTTATTTTTTATACTCATAAAGGAGAAGAAAATTTTAATTAATGATAATACTTATAAAAAATAATTTAACCCACCTCCTAAAAACTATATTTAAATTGATTTATGGAATCCATTAATGTTAATGACAAATGTTTTGTCGAAAGTGTCATTTATATTTTATGTTTGTGTAAAAAATAATAATTAAATATTTTTTTAAAAATGCACAAAATAAGACAAAGGAGAAACAAAGTGATAGATTGCTTAAATTTTATATTACAATTAAACTAAACTGTAAATAAAATTAACCAACTCCATAAATTAAAATCACAAGTAAAGCTAAAAATACTTATCATCAATTAAATAAATTACATGTTAATGTATTATTTAATTTGATTGATGAATGTTTTTTTGTATTTATTGTGAAAAGATTTTATTTGTTTTAACTTTTATATCAGTATATAAATAATAAAGTATGTTGTCATTCAATGATTGTGGTAAATTTCAACCTAAATTATTTATATGGTCTTTGAAATATTTTATGTTTTTGTTAAACCTCAAACCTAATGAAAATAAATCAATTTATATAATATAAAAATGCGAAAAATTAAAGAGTTGAAGTTTAACAACTCGTATTTTTCACTTATTAATTTATTTCTTAATTTCACCAAAATTGAAAAGCTACAAATTTCACTTTATCCAATCAACTAATCTATTGAGAAGATATTCATTATTTTTAATATAATTTTCATTATTTTAATATATTCTTGTGGATTTAAATAAACAAATTTATTTAATTTAGATTATATGCTTCTTTCCATAAAATTGCTCATTAAAAAAATCATTGGAATTGATGTGAAATTGAGAAGGTTCAATTCGCACAAAAACTTCTATGTATGACACAACAAACATTAGCAACTAAAATAAATGATATTTATCAATAATAATAAAAAATATATTAAATTTTACAGATTAAGATAAAATAAGGAGAAACACAAAATATTTATTTACTCAGTCCATCAAATGATCTTTGTCTAGGAGATAGCAGCTCTCTAATTCACTATACTTGTAAAGTTGTTGCAGAGATTAAAAATAAGTTCGAAAGTATTCTTCAAAGTTTTAAAGAATAAGCCTCTTATCTATCCAATTGTTTCTCATTCTCTAAAACTATCAAATATAAGAATCACTCAAACCTAGAGTATTTAGAAGTATTTCTCAAACCTTTTACATGACTCTAAACTTTACCAAAAATTCTTGCATCATATAATTACTTTAGTCCATGGTTGTTGACATATTTATGATTTACATCTTTTGGTGTGCTGTTTAGTGATATGAGAGTAATAATGTGTTATACATAAGACAAGTAATAGTGATATGAGATTAATAATGTGTTATACATACATGGACGAACAAGTAATAGTGTGTTATACTTGAAAAAAAACATATAACCCACCTCTTGAAACTTGTTTGTTTCAATATTTTTGTTATAAAATCTTTTAACGTTAATGACAAATGTATTGTCAAAAGTTTCTTTTATTTTTTATGTATTTATAAAAAAAATTATAAAAAAACTTTAAAAAGAAAAATGGAGACAAAGATAAAAAAATTGAAAATTTGTATAATTTTTTAATCACTCTTAAACCTAAAAAGATATAAGATAAACCAACTAGATTAATTAGAATCACAGCCTAAACCGAAAAATACTTATCGATTATTTGATAAATTAACATGTTAATACATTGTAGATTGATGAATGTTATAGTTGTTTAGTCTATTTTATTGATAATACATTCACAACAACAATCAATATTGTAATTACTAATTTCTTAAAAGATTTTAATATATTTAACTTTTAACAATTTATAAAAAATAAATTATGTTGTTACACAATTATTTATATAAATTTACCACTTAAATTTGATGATATTCTCTTTGTCTCCTTTTAGGTTTTTGTTAAAACTAAAACCTATTGATAGTTGATACAATTTATATAATATGATGGTGTAAAAATGAGAGATCTCAAGCTTAATAACATTACCATTTTCACTTATAATTTTATTCGCATTTTTTCAAAAATTAAAAAGGTATGTGTTATTATTATTTGTATTTTTAAAATTTCATATATTGATGTGGATTAAAATAAACTAATTTTTGAAATTTACTTTAAACGTTCATTGCCTTTAACTCATCATTCAAATCAAACTTGAATCATTGGTTATAATTATTATTCATAAATATTTATTGATAGAGAAAAATAAGATTTATATGAATGTAGAATAGCATGTAGAATGTAGAATAGCATTCAAATTCAAAATATTAATTCAAATTATTAAATATAATTATTATTCAAAGAAGGTAGAATAGCATTAACTACGGATTTATAAGGTATAAATATTTATAATTTTATTGATTATCTTCAAAAAGAAAAGCTTTTATGTATCTAGTTTTAAAATCAACATGTTGATTTGATATTATATAAATATTTACAATTTTATTCATTTTCCTCTAGGTAACAATTTTTTGGTTGCTTAGATTTAAAATAAACATGTTGATTTACTATAAATAAAATGATTTCTTATAGCTATAGTATGATCCCTATAATTTTAACATTTTTGAAAAAATTTATCTTTTACTTTATATTTTAAAATTTATCAATGCTACTTTCTTTTTAGTTATTAATATAATTTTTAAATATTTGAATCTAAACGTTCTTTAGCATTTCCAAACGTTTGAATATATATATATATATATATATATATATATATATATATATATATATATATATATATATATCAATATTATTATTATCTAACCCACATTAAAATTGTTGTTTTACAAACACTTTTCTTGGAGTTTTTAATATCTAAAATATTATTATTTGTGAAAATAAAAATAAAAATAAATATAACTAGAAAAACAAAACTTAATTAAATTTGAAGGTGTTCTTATCAATTTTTCAAAATATGGATGAGATTTGTATTCTTTAATAATATAATAGAAAATTATTTTATTAAAAATTAAAGGTAGAAAATTGAGACACAATGCATAAATAAATGAAAAATTAAAAATTAAAATCACAATATATATAATAATAGTTATCCATGAAAATATATAATTTAAAAGTCATATTCAATACATGAAAATATTAATAATAAAATACATATTTTATATACGATATATTGATGGTATCCTGTTTGTAGTTGTACCAATTTAAAAGAAATATGCATGATTCCAATTGTCATATTTAACTCAAGTTTTTATGGAATATGAACTTTGTGTGGTTTATTTTAATAATATACATTTGTATTTTAGTTTAAAATTAAGATTTATTCAATCTATAGGCCCTAAACTATTATGGAATTTTAAAATAGATCCTAATATAATATTAATTAACGTGTTGATATATTAAAAGTTTGAGTATAATATTTGAGCAGTTTAATTTATTTTCTTGTTCAAGCATTATAGGATGAAATTAATCATATTTTAACCCTAAAAATGTTTCAATCTTTGTAAAATTTAATATTGAAACACAAATAGTCAAACACTAACACAAGTAATCTCTGAGTCTTTGTAAATGTCAATTTTACAATTAGTGGATAAAACAACTCTAAGTGGAAATTTTAAGTAAAGTGGTGTCATCTAAAATAGGTGGTCTAATGACAAATCTCCTATGTTCGATATTTTTTATTTGAACAAATTTTTTTTTTTAAGTTCCTCTAAATAGAATATAGTGTGTGCTTTGTTGCCAATTAAATTTTTATGTTATGAGCACAAATATTGGATATGATGTATGACACAATTTACAATATCATTATCAATAATATCATCATTGTCGTTGCCAATTAACAATAGTGTTCAACTTCAATAAATTAAATAAATTAAAGAATGTTGAATTACAACTCAATTTAATAAATTAAATACTATGCTTTAAGATATGAGAGAAACCTCTAGAGTGGCATACAAGCAATACAAAAAAGGCCTCAAATATAAACGCTAGCACGAAATATCTTTAATTCAATGCATGATATTACACGATGGAATTGAAGGTGCAAGAGAATGGAAACAAAATATGCGAGTCATATAGAAATACATTCAACAAAGAGACAACATACAGACATGGAAGAACCAACCCTAATACAAAACCTATATATCACAATAGTTTGGAGAAGGATCCCACTATTGGATAGTGGTTTGTGCTAGTATGTGTGTCTATTTTATACCATAGCGGTTAAGGTATATGAAAATATGGATAGTGTGCTACATTTAACAATGGAGAATGTTGAACAAATTACTAAGATCGTTAAAATTTTAATAAAGTAAAATATTAGTCAATCAACACTAAAATTTAGTCATATTCTTTAAAGTTAAGTTATCTTTAGCTCTAGAGGTAGATATAATTGTTTTTGAAATACATATTACTAAACTAATTAATTCTTCTCCGCCACTTATTTCTAATATATAAGAATGAACGATCTACAATTAATATTAAAGGTATCTTACAAGGTATATCCTTTAATGAATGTAGATTTGAAGTCATCACATTTTATTTACTTATAAACATATAATATTTCCTCTAGGTATATCATTATAACTATTATTTGAATATCATTGCAAGATTTTATCTTTCTGAAGATATTTGTCATTAATGAGTATCTTTTCACTACTTATTAAAATATATATTTCAACATTCTAATTTATAAGCACACGTACATTTCTTTCTTGTGGCTCGTAGTCGTCAAAAATATTTATGTTTACTTTTTATACATATAAAGGAGAAGAAAATTTTAATTAATGACAATACATTTAAAAAATAATTTAAGCCACCTCCTAAAAAAATATATTTAAATTTATTTATGGAAACCATTAATGTTAATGACAAATGTTTTGTCAAAAGTGTCAGTTATATTTTATGTTTGTGTAAAAAATAATAATTAATGTTTTTTTTTAAAAAAGACACAAATTAAGACAAAGGAGAAACAAAGTGATAGATTGCTTAAATTTTAAATTACAATTAACCTAAACTGTAAATAATATTAATCAATTCCATAAATTAAAATCACAAGTAAAGCTAAAAATACTTATCATAAATTAAATAAATTACATGTTAATGTATTATTTAATTTGATTGATGAATATTTTTGTGTATTTATTGTGAAAAGATTTTATTTGTTTTCAATTTTATATCGGTTTATAAACAATAAAGTATGTTGTCATACAATGATTGTAGTAAATTTCAACTTAAAAGTATTTATATGCTCTATGAAATATTTTATGTTTTTGTTAAACCTCAAACCTAATGAAAATAAATCAATTTATATAATATAACAATGCGAAAATTAAAGATTTCAAGTTTAACAACTCGTATTTTCATTATTAATTTAGTTCTTAATTTCACAAAAATTGAAAACTTAGTAATTTTCTTTATCCATTCAACTAATATATTGAGAAGATATGCATTATTTTTAATTATATTAGCATTATTTTGGTATATTCATGTGGTTTAAATAAACCAATTTCTTTAATTTTGATTTTATGTTTTTCTTAATACTTGGTCATTCAAAAAAAATCATTGGAATTGATGTGAAATTGAGGAGGTTTAATTCACACATATTAGTCACCTAATTATGCATAACATCGAGTAATCATCAATAAAACTAACCAGTTCCAAAACTTGAACCATTTTGCATAGGAAATAATCATTTATTACTCCTTTTGATATATTTCTAACCAATTGAACTTTTCTACACGAACTTTGGTTTACTTTTACCAGTATTGGTGTGATTTATCTAATAACTATTATGTTTAATTTAAAGATCTA
>CM038794.1:220410590-220531899 GCA_021764765.1 Vicia sativa | reverse complement strand
TTAGCTCTAGAGTTAGATATACTGTTTTAGAAATACATATTGCAAAACTAATTGATTATACCTCCATTTATTTATGATATAGAAGAATGAATAATCTACTCATTAATATTAAGGTATCTCATAAGTATATCCTTTAATGACTCTAGATTTGAATTCATAACATTTTATTTACTTATAGACATATAATATTTCCTCTAAGCATATCAATATACCTATTATTATTGCAAGATTTTATCTTTCTAAAGATATTTTCAATGAGTATCTTTTCACTATTTATTAAAATATATATTTGAATATTTCTAATCTATAAGCACACATACATTTCTTTTCTTATGGCTCATAGTCGCAAAATATTTATGTTTATTTTTATACATATATAAAGGAGAAGAAAATTTTAATGGATGACAATACTTATAAAAATAATATAACCCAATTCTAAAAATATATTTAAATTCTAATATGGAATCCATTAATGTTAATGGCAATGTTTTTTCAAAAATGTTTATATTTTATGTTTGTGTAAAAAATAATAATTAAAAAAATTTCTAAAAAATCACAAATTAAGACAAAGGAGAAACAAAGTGATAGATTGCTTAAATTTTAAATTATAATTAAACAAAACTGTAAATAAAATTAACCAACTCCATAAATTAAAATCACAAGTAAAGCTAAAAATACTTATCATCAATTAAATATATTACATGTTAATGTATTATTTAATTTGATAGATGAAGTATAAACAATGATTGTGATACACTGATTTGTGATAAATTTCATAAAGTATGTTGTCATACAATGATTGTGATAAATCACAACTTTTATATCATTTTATAAACAATAAAGTATGTTGTCATATAATGATTGTGATAAATTTCAACACTAAATTATTTACATGCTCTTTGAAATGTTTTAGGTTTTTGTTAAACCTCAAACGTAATGAAAATAAATCAATTTATATAATATAAAAATGCGAAAATTAAAGATTTCAAGTTTAACATCTAAATTTATTTCTTAATTTCACCAAAATTGAAAAGTTACTAATTTCACTTTATCCATTCAACTAATCTCTTGAGAAGATATGTATTATTTTTAATATAATTTTTATTATTTTGATATATTCATGTGGATTTAAATAAACCAATTTCTTTAATTTAGATTATATGTTTCTTTCCATAAAATTGGTCATTAAAGAAAAATAAAAAATCATTGAAATTGATGTGAAATTGAGAAGGTTCAATTTGCACCAAAAACTTCTATGTATGACACAACAAACATTAGCAACTAAAATAAATGATATTTATAAATAATAACAAAAAAATATATTAAATTTTACGGATTAAGATAAAATAATGCGAGAAACACAAAATATTTATTTTCTCAGGTTTACCTAATGATCTTTGCTTAGGAGACAGAGAAGCTCTCTAATTCACTATACTTCTAATGTTGTTGCAACAGATTACAAATAAGTTCTAAGAAAGTATTCTTCAAAGTTTTAAAGAACAAGCCTCTTATCTATCTAATTGTTTCATTCTCTAAAATTCTCAAATATAAGAATCACCAAACCTTGTGTATTTAGAATTTCTCAAACTCTTACATGACTCCAAACGTTTCCCAAAATCCATGCACTCATAATTACTTAGTCCATGTTTGTTGACATTTATGATTTAAATTTTGGTTTGTTGTTTAGTGATATGAGAAGTAATAATGTTATACATACATGTACAAGTAATAGTGTGTTATATCGAAAAGACATATAACCCACCTCTTTGAAACTTTTTGGTTTCAAATATTTTTGTAAAATCTTCTAATGTTAATGACAAATGTATTGTCAAAGCTTCTTTATTTTTATGTATTTATTAAAAAATTATAAAAACTTTAAAAAGAAAATGGAGACAAAGATAAAAAAATTGAAAATTTGTATAATTTTAATCACTTAAACCTAAAAAAGATATAAGATGAAATTTTCAAGAGATACTGATGTCACAGAGAATGTTGAGACAATCGTGATCTCGATAAACCTGCTAACAATTCAATAACAGTAATTAAACAGCAGAAAGGAACACAATCAATTGTTTACCCAGCTTCAGTGTGTAACCACACCTACATCTCAAGGGCTACCGTTGTGGAGGAAATAATTATAAGTAGTATTAATTCGTGAATAAACCAACCGGCTTTATCTCCTTCACTTAAGACCTACCTAATGTAACCTCAATCTAAGTCCTACTTTAGGACCTCGGCCTTACTACTCCCTCAATCATGTAGTGATATAAACCTATTGTTTAATAGAATTGTGAAGACACTTCAATGGAATATACTTATTATAGTCTTCAACTTGGCTTCCATAATTATAGCTAGGGTTAACCAAAGTTAACCTAAAGACTTGGCTTACAAGATACCAATTAGGGTTAAAATTGTTAACCTCAAAGCCATGTGAGCATATGATCTAACAATATAATCCATAAAACAAATTTCGTTAGAATCTCAAAAACTCTCAGAAAAGTAAATTTATAACAAGAATGTTGCACGGAATGTTACAATGGTCAAGACATCACTATTCTTCTTGGTATTTCCTAAGATAACAAATTTCACAACCATTCTAGTTGTACCAGATAATTCTTCTTCTGCAGTAATCATCTTTCCATTTGAACAATGTCATGACATCAATCACACATTGACATAAACCAGTTTAACCAAAATTAAAGCCAACATAAAACACTTACAAACTCCCTTGGAAAATTTTTGGCCAAAACTAAGCTTATCCGAGACTAATAATGCAGCGTAAAATAAAATTAAACAACTAAGCCAACTGCTAAATAACCAACCTACTCAAAGATAACCAATTTATAATTTATAATATCATCTCCCTTTTTAGCCACAAGGGCCAAGAGCCTTTGTATAATGCTAGAAATCATGAAATATAAGTAGCAAAGAGTTAATTATATAACCAAGAAGAACAAGATCCAAACACACATAAATCAAACAAAAAGCAAAGGTCAACAACAACAACAACACATCAAGTCCACAAATGCCTAATATATTATCGGCAGAGACCATTAGGGCACTCTTGAAGGAGCACTATGGTAAGTATCTCCTCCTCAATGAACCTGTTTGTAGCATCAGCTGTTTCTCTTCTTCAAGATCCTCATGCAAATCCTCTCGCACCATCCTCATCTCCAGCCTTTCATCCTTAACCCGGTCTTCTTCTCCTGCCTCCAAGGTAGATCAGCTCTTCAAGAGTTTTCTTCTGCTTCCTCCCTGCAGTCTCTCTCTCAAAGACAAGAATGACATCGCCTTTTCCTGAGAATTAGTTGACATTTGATGTCTCACAGATGTCATGACAATATCATGGACATGTTTCCGGAACAAATGCTAGTGGAAAACCAAGAGCAGGAGCTTTTACAAATATAACTTTTCTACGTGATACTGGTATTGGTCAATGATAATACCACATGTGAGGGAGGGAAAGGCTACAGGACCTTTGATTGCATAGTTTGACATGCTTCATGGTTTGCTCAAAAATATAGTCATATAGTCAAACTTGTCTTGGTTCCAATAGATAAATGAATCTTCCTAGACCAGGAGATGGTGGATTTGTGATTTTGGGAACCCAAAGCATGCACTAATCTTGTGCGTACGAAAAACTTGATACTTAGTTTGTTAAATGCCTTCCTTCAGGGCCAAAGTGTTTGATTGTTTGGTAGTGATGGTTTGCACACCTGGTTGTCTCGTGAACTCAAGCTCAAGCGAGTATCATCGACCTCCCGCAATTTTTTGATCAGTGAGAGAATTTCATCTTCCTTCCTCTCACATAAACACTTCTTAAAATCACCGACTTTTCATCGCCCAACCACCGTATAGATTATGATAAATTCCCACTGTAATAACACAGCAGCTTGGAGAACTTTACCATGTCGCACTGCCAAAGAACCTTATGAGATCCATGACTTTTGCACTAAAGGGAACTGCTTGCTCGCTTCCTCTAATGCAACTCTTTTCAAACACATACTTCCACCGCTGCATTTTCTGGATGGTGAAAGGAGATGTTGTGTATTGCAACCTCAGGAACCTTAGGCAGTTTGCCAGAAGAGGATTTCTTCCTAAGAGGAATGTCTGGGACATTACCTTCAACATCAAAATCAAAATCTGATTCCTCATCAGATTCAGAGGGTTTTGGAGCCTTTCTCTTCTTGGAAATTTGAGTTCTCTTGGGTCTTGAGATACTCCCAACAGATTTCACCCTACCCTTCCCTTTGGAAGTTCCAGCCTTCTGATCCTTTCCATCTTCTTCTCTAGCCTTGTTCTCAGGCCTAGGATTCTCATGAACAACTTTAGTAGCCTTCTCCTTGGAGGGGCTTTGAGCAGCATTCTGCTTTTCTTTTCTACTCATCATTCTTCTTGCTATGCTAGGGTTGACATTAGCAATCAAGTCATTGTCAGAGAATTCTTCATCAACATCAATGACAGGGGGTTCAACAGCCTTGTCAATATGAGTCTGATGATCATTAGGTTTCTGTAGAGACTTCTCAATGTTGCCTTCAGGTGTCTCTGGAGATTTTTCAAAGTTTTCATCAATAGGTTTCTCAGGAGATTTCCTAATATTGTCATCAGATGTCTTGACATTCTGAGTGACATTTGGATCACTTGCTAAATTAGGGCTAGCAGTTTCTTGGTTCAAAGGCACAGATACACCAGGAACTGAGTGATTCTCATTAAGAATCCTAGTTACTAATCTAGCTATGGCTTGATGAACATATGTAGAACCCTCCCTATTGGCTATCTTAGGAAGAACAGAGGATGATGGTTCAGCAGTCTTACTAGATGGAGAGGCTTGTGATCTTCTTGCATGTCTGGTACGCAGCTTCTTGATCTTGCCAGGATCAGTTGCCATGGCACGAAGAGGAGTGACCTCCAGAACATCAGCATCCATGGGGTTTGCGTTTGCCCTAGGTCCAAAGTTAGTGGATGAAGAGGACACAGTTCCCTTTGATGAAGATGATGATGACACACATTGTTGAGACATCTTGAGAGATTGAGAATACAGGTGACAATAAGTTTGGGATTTTCGTTTGATGGAATGGAGAGTGATACAACCAAATGAAAAGAGTGAGATATAAATATGACTATTCCTCTTCTTAAACTTTTGAAAGGAGAGAGGGAAACAATTAATTAGCCCAATTAGAATTAACTTGAATAAAATGTCTCTTTCAGCCCTTGTTGTAAGGAAAATTAATTGCTACAACTCTTCATATTGACAAATACCCAGCTTGCCCCTTAAGTTCTCAAACTGACTAGCATCAAGTGCTTCAGTAAAAATGTCAGCCAGTTGTAGTTCAGTGGCAACATGTTCCAGCTTAATCACCTTCTCCTCCATAAGATCTCTGATGAAATGGTGTCTAATGTCAATATGCTTAGTCCTGTTGTGTTGTATAGGATTCTTGGAAATGTTAATAACACTCAGGTTGTCACAGTACAATGTCATGACATCTTGTGTGACATTGTACTCAGTCAGCATCTGTTTCATCCAGATCATTTGAGAACAACTGCTACCAGCAGCTATGTATTCAACTTCAGTAGTAGATAAAGACACACAGTTTTGCTTCTTGCTGAACCAAGAGACAAGATTGTTTCCCAAGAAGAAGCATCCTCCAAAGGTGCTCTTTCTATCATCAGCACTACCAGCTCAATCAACATCACAATAACCAGACATAATTGGTTTACATCCATGAGAGTATAGCATACCATGATTGTAAGTTCCACTCACATACTTCAGAATTCTTTTCACCTAATTGATGTGACTTACTTTGGGTTCAGCCTGGTATCTTGCACATACTCCAACAGCAAAGGCAATGTCAGGTCTGCTGGCTGTTAAGTAAAACAGACTTTATATCATGCTTCTGTACAAGCTTTGATCTACATTTGTACCACTTGTGTCTTTGGACAACTTTAGATGAGTAGATGCAGGAGTCCTTTTATGACTAGCATTCTCCATCCCAAACTTCTTGACAATGTTCTTTGCATACTTGCTTTGAGAGAGAAAAATTGAGTCTTCCATCTGTGTGACTTGTAGTCCAAGAAAGTAGGTCAATTCTCCCATGAGACTCATTTCAAATTCAGCTTGCATCTGGTTAGCAAAATGTTTCACCATTTTATCTGACATTCCTCTAAACACTATGTCATCAACATAAATTTGAGCCACCATTATCTTTCCCCCTTCATCCTTGACAAATACAGTTTTGTCCAGACCTTCTTTCCTGTATCCTTTGTCAGTGAGCAACTTTGTCAATCTTTCATACCAAGCTCTAGGAGCTTGTTTCAGACCATATATGCTTTCCTCAATTTGTAAACAGGATCAGGACAGTTTGGATCCACAAATCCTTTAGGCTGTTCCACATACACTTCCTCATTTAAGTACCCATTTAGGAAGGAACTTTTCATATCCATCTGAAACAGCTTAAACTTCAGAAGGAAAGCCACTCCTAGTAGTAATCTTATTGATTCCAGCCTGGCTACAGGAGCGAAAGTCTCATCAAAATCAACTCCTTCAACTTGAGTGTATCCTTAAGCAACAAGCCTTGCCTTATTCCTGGTGACAACCCCTTCAGCATTTGACTTATTCTTATAGATCCACTTTGTGCCAATGATGTTTGTTCCTTCTAGTCTAGGAACTAACTCCCACACTTCATGTTGTTTGAACTGGTTCAATTCATCTTGCATTGCTCCAATCTAGTATTCATCAGTCAAAGCCTCTTTAACATTCTTTGGTTCAATCTTAGACACAAAACAAGAGTTTGAGATGATTTCTCTAGATCTTGTAGTGACTCCACTGTTAGGATCTCCTATGATGAGTTCCTTAGGATGATCATTCTGAATTCTAATGGAAGGATCTTTGTAAGCTTCCTCTGATTCATATTCTGATGGAGTAGGATTAGGCACATCATCCTTTTTAGACACTTGTGTTGATGTCTCAAAGAATGTCTCAACATCATATGGGACATTTGTTTCCTCATGGTGATCATCAACTATGACATTTATAGATTCCATCATAACTTTGGTCCTGGAATTGAACACCCTAAATGCTCTGCTGTTGGTAGAGTATCCCAGGAATATTCCTTCATCACTTTTAGAGTCCATCTTCCTCCTTTGCTCACGATCTGTCAGAATATAGCATTTTGTTCCAAAGACATGAAAATACTTCACAGTGGGCTTTCTTCCTTTCCATATTTCATAAAGGGTGGAAGATGTTCCCTTTCTCAAAGTGACCCTGTTGTGGACATAACAGGCTGTATTCATAGCTTCAGCCCAAAAATGAATAGGAAGCTTCTTGGCATGTATCATTGCCCTGGAAGATTCCTGTATAGTTCTGTTTTTCCTTTCCACAACTCCATTTTGTTGAGGAGTTATAGGTGAAGAGAACTCATGATTGATTCTTCTAAGGAATAGAACTCATCAAACTTACTATTCTCAAATTCCTTTCCATGATCACTTCTGATTCTGACAATGCATCCTTCTTTTTCTCTTTGAAGTCTTTTGCACAATTCCTTAAAGACATCAAATACATTAGATTTTTCCCTAATGAAGTTTATCCAGGTGAATCTGGAAAAATCATCCACAACAACATAAGCATATCTCTTTCCACCAAGGCTTTCCACCTGCATGGGACCCATCATATCTATATGTAGAAGTTCTAGAACCTTAGAGGTGGTTAGATGTCTTGACTTTGGATGTGACATCCTAGTTTGCTTTCCAACCTAACATTCACCACAAACTCTCCCTTCATCAATCTGATGTCTTGGAATCCCTCTGACAGCCTCCATGGATATGATCTTTTCCATCCCTCTAAGATGTAAATAACCAAGTTTTTGGTGCCACAGGTTCACTTCCTTTTCTTCTTTGGCTATAGAACACACAGAAGAGTAGTTAGTGTTTTCAGACTCCCATAAGTAATAGTTGTCTTTTGATCTGACTCCTCTCATTACAAATTCTTGTTTTTTCATTTGTTACAAGACATTCATACTTGGTGAAGTTGACCTTGAATCCTAGATCACACAGTTGACTGATGCTTATGAGATTAGCAGTCAAACCATTTACCAGCAACACTTCATTTGGGTTTGGAACTCCAGGGCAGTCCAAGTTTCCAACACCTTTGATTTCTCCTTTAGCTCCATCTCCAAAAGTGACATAACTAGTAGTATGAGGTTTGACATCATTCAGCAGATTCTTGATTCTAGTCATGTGTTTAGAGCATCCACTGTCAAAGTACCGTCTCCTTGCGTAAACTCTAAGGGAGGTGTGAGCATCGTATGCAGCTTTTTCTTCCACCTGAGTATATGGTGCCTTGTTGGTCTTAGGCTTGACATGGGGTCCGATTAGGATATCCATATAATCAAGCAAAATGGCTTTATGTGTCCAAACCTTCCACAATAATGACATTCCATCTTTGATACTTTTTCTTCATGTTTCTCGATCTTGATGTTGAGCCCTATGTTGTGACATCCGCTTGACATTGGTTTATCGTGCCCTGGTCTTCTTCTTGTTACCACTGCTCAAGTAAAAAGTGACGCTGCTAGAATCGAATCAATTCAACTTTGGCTCGAAACGATTTACCTTTTGATTTGTTTATAAAGATGTCATGAGCATCAAGCTTTATTATTTTCAACACAAGAAATTATGATTTAATGATTATGAAAAGGGGAAAGTGTTAATACCCTCAATTGATTTTGATATGTAACGACTCAGCGCAAACTAGTAACGAGCATGGGGAGTATTCGGTAAGGGGTTTGTTATATAAAGGGAATAGATGGAGCACCTCTAAATATATATAGTTATCTATAGCTTTATATATGAATATGTTTGATATGTTTGGTGTTTTAATTGCTATTTCTATGATTGGGAAAGTTTCTCCTTTGGGATTTTTAAGAAGGATTGGTTATGAGGATCCTAGTGTTTGTTATTATTGTGCTCGCAAAGATCTTTGGATCTTCTCAGACACATATCCCTAGTGGGAATCGAGCATGTGTAGCTGGATCTCTGGGATCTATGGTTTATTTGGTCCGAGGGAGAAAGAAATTTTGCTCGCCAAGGATGACACCTCGGCTCACGTATTCTCAAAAGGATGTTGAGAAAGTCGAGCAATCGTAGTTCTCACTTATGCTAGTGGAAAGCAACGGATGTTAGTAAGAGACACAGACAATTGTCATCTTAATGAAAAATGTATCTAATCCATTTCATCACATACATTTTGAAAAAAGTTTAATTGATTAAAATCTTTCGTCGTAAGTTATAGGTGTTTTTCTTGAGTGTACAAGCGTTACCACTTACATGTTTAAGAAAGATGTTTGAAAAAAAATGATTGAATCTTTAAATTGTAAGCATTGGGTGTTTTCCTTGAGTGTACAAGCGTTACCACTTACGATTAAGAGATGTTTTTGTTTGAAAAGAGTTTGAAAAGTTTTTGATTGTATGTGATGTGATAGATAAGATAATTCTTCCATAGAGATGATAAACGTCTAAATCTCGAGGAGAAATTAATTGGATTAGGGGGATGCTTTTAAGAAGCCCATGGGTCCTTGTATGGTAAGCACAAGAGGAGGCATTCCGAGGGTCATCGAGGGTCATCGAGGGTCCTTGTATGAAGCTCAAGAGGAAGCTATAGGGTATGGCTGGCTTTGTCTTTAAAAGGGATTTCACTCGGGAACCATCCTTTTGGAATTAAGAGCAATTTCACCGAAATTATACTCTCGGTTCTATCCTAACGCGGGTGATTCTTTTTATTGGAAGCCCAATGGAGGCTGTTAAGAGATTTTATGGTCTCTTTCATTGTATGATGCCCAAGAGAAGGCTAAACTCAATGAGGAGTTCTTTTGAACGAAGCCCAAGAGGAGGCTGACTCAACAGGAGTGTTGTTTATATGAAGCCTAAGCGAGGCTAAACTCAGATGAATGAGTTTTCTTATATGAAGCCTAAGAGGAGGCTAACTCGTGGGGAGAGTTTTCTTATATGAAGCCTAAGGGGAGGCTAAACTCAGATAAAATGAGTTATCTTGTACAAAGCCCAAGAGAAGGCTATAATAGTGGGGAACCTATTGGTTAGACTAATTGTTATGTTATAACTAGACAGTTATATAAACAAGTGTGTGTGTGATATGTATTCACAGGAGTTTATGAAGGAAATATAAACAATGCATGATGTTTATTTACAAGAGTTTATGAAGGAAATATAAACAAGTGTCTGTGAAACGAACGTTTGAAACGAGCGTAACTTGATTATTTACAAGTTTGAATTGTGTACAAGGAAGTAAGTATGTACACGAACGAGTATTTATGTACAGGAGGATGTGGATGTACATGGGAGGGTTAGGACTTACACCATAAGGGTGGCCCATTGGTTTAAAAGCAGTTTCACCGGGAATAATGCTCCTTTCAATACCAATGGTATTCAGTGTATACACAAGCGAAGTGAAAACAAACGATCGAAGTTTGTCTGTACTTGAGTATTTACAAAAAGTATCTGTATTATGTACAGGTAAAAAATTTGTATGTATATGAAAAGAATTGGATATGTACAAGGAAAATATGTATGTACATAAAGAATGTTGGGACTTACACCGTAAGGGAGGCCCATGATCGGTTAAGAAAAACGAGAGAAAACGAATTCGGTTTTATCGTTTAATTGGATCGATCATGGAAAAAATGTAAGTTTTGATGAAAAGTTTTGAAGAATGTTATTTGAAAGTGTTTTTGAAATGTGAAGTTTACTTATGAGAAGTTTTGAAAAGAATCGGGCTTCGAAAGTTTGAAAAAAATCACCTTTAAAGGTGTTTTGAAAAGTACTCAAAGTGTCGTTTTCGGCTCGATCGAAATATAATCGGATGAAAGTTTTTTTTCTGAAAATTTTTGCATTATCATAAAATAGATACATTAATTGACAAGTGTACAAAAAATCACCTCAAAATGAGGAGTTTTGATTGGGATTTGAAAATGTCAAAGTTTGTAAAAAACTACAAAAGTTTGGTAAAAAATGGTCCCAAGGCTGCTTGAACCCGGGACCTGTTAGGCATGGCAAGGTGTAATGACTTAAGAGTGAGCTGGCAACCGCTGGGGCAGCAATACATCCGTGTATTGAAGTCAAACTAACTAAATATATTTTAAAACAGATTTTTGAATTCAAAAAAAACGCGCGCAAGCCTTGTTCTTCTTCCCCGATCCTTCATCAGCCATGAAATCCTCATTTCTTGATGAAATTGAATGAAGTAAACATGAAACTTGACCGAAATTTAACAAGGAACACGATGGCAGTGGTTAATTTCATGGATTTGGTGTAGTTTGAATGGCAAACAAAACCTCTATTTATAGGCCATGAGTTCTGAATGGTAAGTACAAAGAATTGGCTTTGGTAAATTCAACTTGCCTTAGAGGGCAAGGAAGTCATTTTTGCATTAAATGCAAAAGGAAACTTCCTTTTAACCATGGTTTATTCTTACCTTGATCCTATCTCTTTACAATTACTCTCCCTCTGATATTTATCAGTTCTAATCCTCAATTGGCAAGGTGGCGTGCTTCTAGAAAGAAAGAAACTCAAAATGACCTATAATTTCAAAGTTTTTACTTGAAAATTATGGATTTTGGAGCTCTAAGTTTCAAATTCAAAAGTATGGCTAGACTCCATGGATTTGAGAGTTCTTAGACATTTTAGTAAGCTTGTTTCAAAGGCTACAACTTTCATGTTTTGAGTTTTTTCCAATTCAAAGTGGAACTATGTGAAAAAATGCCATGAAGTTTGGAAAAAGTACAAAATTTTAACACTTGAAAATTTTTCTAAGTGTTAGAAATCTTGACTTTTTGTTGACTTTTCCAAATTTCTTGATTTTTTATGATCATGATGGATCATTTGAAGTATTTTGATGATTGAAGAAGTTTTGTTTTGAAAAAGTTGACCAGAAGTCAAAGTTTGACTTTTCTGTGCAGATGAAATTTCATCAGATGTTTCAGAAATTGACTGATGAATCTTGTGGACTTCTGTGATGTTTTGAATCCAGAAATTAGGTCAACATATTGTATCTAAAATATGAAGATCAATCTCCAATCAAAAAATTCATCTATTGATCAGAAAATCAGAGATTACTCATCCTCGACCAAAACCCTAATTGGTCGATCCTTGATAGATCAATGAGAAAAGTTGGATATCTGAAGATCAGAGGTTGATGATTTGATCAAGATAGATCAAATGAGGGGAGTGAAACTCAAACCCTAATTGGTTGCCTCCTGAATCAGATGAAAATCTTGTGAAACCCTAATTTTGACCTGTGAAACCCACACCCGACTAATTCTGTTCTGGACTGTTAGTGATGAAATGATAAAAATGTAAGGTGGTATATTAGGTCAAAAATTGGGGTATGACAGATGCCCCTATTTAAGTTTCTTTAACCTGAGATATGAAGATGACTATCTTCGTTTTGATAGGTGTAAAGAGACTTAAATATTAGAATACGCAAATTTTGGACCTAAGATACCAAAAAATGCGGATGATGCAAAAAAAAGATTCACCCAGGAAATATCAAAAAATGACATGATGGGGAAAATTTTGTGAGGATGACTCGATCTGTTTAAGAAAAGAGGATCCTGTTTGTTGGGAAACATGCGAATATGTCCCTGCTGGGGAAAGAGTGATTCACAAATCATGTGAATATCTGTCTCGCTTTGGGAAACAAAGAGATTACCTTCTGTCAGCCTTGTGACAATGTTTAAGGTAAGTGAAGATGATATTACCAATTATCAGCCTTGTGATAGTTTATGGTAATGAGCCTCGAAGATATTACCAATTATCAGTGAAGTGAAAACTATAACAAGGTAAATCTTGAGATATTTTTGTTGAGTATTCAGCCTTGTGAATAACAGACAAATGATGGAAATGGATCTCAAACGAGTTCCGAAGATATTACCAATTATCAGCGAAGTGATAACTATAACAAGGTAAATCTTGAGATATATTACTGAGTATTCAGCCTTGTGAATAACAGACAGTAATGGAAACAGATCTCAAACGAGTTTCTATTTTCTCGGATACAATCTTGCCGAGGATCTCTCTTTTGAGAAGATGCGGACATTTTGATTGAAAGACACAGGTTTTTTCTTCTAGACAGAAAGACAACTGTGGAGATTTCTTTGAACTTTCATGATTTGAACTTGCCGAGAAGAACAATCTTTTTATGACAAGTTTTAAAGATGAAAAGGAAATAAGCGGCTCGGATGACGAGGCCATTGCTTATTGTTTTGCTGATTAGAGATAGGGTTCTATCCAGGAATGAACTGGAAAGAAATGGTCAATCAAGATATTATCCCCAATAAGGAATGCTCTCAGTTGGGGAATATGATAGAGAAAAAATGTATTTTTCTGCTTGGGGATAATCTGCTGGGGATATAATCGTACCTACATGAGTAAGTGTGATTTAAACCAGTGATATGGAAGCAAACATTTCGAGGAATGCAAAAAATGCATGAATGATGCTTATTATGTATGAATGTAATGAATGTCATATGTATGCTGATGATACTTGACGAGACAACAAAGAAGTATTTGGGAAAAGGACCACGTCACAGTTCGAACAAATACTCAGCAAAATCTGCAGCAATGGTGTAGACGTTACTGATGAAGGATATGAGTTGCATGCTTTAAACTTTCGGAGAAAGGCATTTCATTGGCAACTTTGCTGGGAATTCTTTTTGGATAAGAATACCGTCCTTTGATAACCTCTGCTGAGGAAAAGAAGACTTCCGTAGCAGTTGTTCTATCTTTCAGAGATCAAAACACTTTATGGAGAAAACTGTTGAAGTTCTTTCTGTGTTCAGAGTTCAAAGGAAAATTTCGCTTTTGTTTCAAAATTTTGAAGTAAAAATTCATTTAAAAACTTTTTAGTTTCAAAAAGTGATTTTCACAATAAAAAGCGTTATTTTGCAAAATAGAATAAAGCAGGAATTTGCAAACAAAAGGGCACAAGGCTCAATTTTATTGATATAATGGTAATCAGCCAAAGGCGTGATTCCATGAGCTATTTACAAAAGTTGGAAATGATAATTTATTGGGAAAAGGCTACATTGAAAGCAAATAACCGCTATTATCCCTAACAACTTTGAATTCCAACTGTGCTTGTTGCTTCAGAAGATTTGATTGAAGATCCGTTGATGGAAGATTCTTCAGACTGACGAAGTACGAACTGATTTGCAGTTACTTTGTCATTTTTTGTATCCTTACTTTTGCATAGATTGCCTTTTCAGGTTTTCAATCTATCAGGATAATTTCTGTTTATTGTCTCTAATTTTTGCCTGGACCGCCCTTTCATGTTTTCAGTCCACCGAGACGCTCTTTTTTTCCTAAGCCGCCCTTTATGGGTTTTCGACTTACCGAGCTGTTCTTTTGTTTTTTTTAGACAAAGTATTTCTTGACTGCATCAGCATTTACAGGATACGGGAGTTCATCACCGTCCATAGTTGTGAGAGTCATAGCACCGCCAGAAAAGCTTCTTTTGACGATGTATGGGCCTTCCTAATTAGGAGTCCATTTGCCCTAGAATCGGTTGAAAAGACGAATCTTTTTAAGCACGAGGTCGCCTTCTCGAATTCACGGGTCGGACCTTTTGTCAAAGGCTTTCTTCATCCTTCTTTGATATAGTGTCCATGACACAAAGCGGTCGCGCTTTTCTTCGATTAAGTTCACCGGTCGATCTGCTTTGACACCATTCACCTCGGATAACTTAGTTTCCATGAGAACTCTAATTAATGGAATCTCAACTTCTACGGGAGCACCGCCCATGCCGTATACCGTAGAAAAGGATTGCCCTGTTGAAGTGCGTCTCAAGTACGATACCCATGCAGAGCAAATGGCGATTTCGTGCGGTCTTTGTAGGTGATGACCATCTTCGACGATCTTTTGATGTTCTTGTTGGCGGCTTCACGGTGCCGTTCATCTTTACGGTAGATGAGTTATGATGCTCGATCTTGAATTCCTCACACGGTTCTTTCATCATCTGGTTGTTCAAGTTTGATCCATTGTCTGTAATGATCTTACTCGGAATTCCATATCGGAAAATGAGGTTGTTCTTGATGAACCTCACAACCACTTGTCTTGTGACGTTGGCGTAAGATGCTACTTCGACCCATTTGGTGAAGTAATCAATAGCCACTAAAATGAAGCGATGTCCGTTGGACGCTTTTGGTTCGATCATCCCAATCATGTCAATGCCCCACATGGAGAAAGGCCATGGAGAAGAAAGAACGTTGAGTAGAGGCGGTGGCACATGGATCTTATCTGCGTAGATCTGGCACTTGTGACATCTTTTGACATGTTTACAGCAATCAGATTCCATCGTTATCCAATAGTATCCTGCTCTCAAGATTTTTCTAGACATTGCATGCCCATTTGAATGGGTTCCAAAGGATCCTTCATGCACTTCATGGATGATCGTATGCGCTTCTTGTCCGTCGACGCGCGAGGACCATGTCGAAGTTTCTTTGTACAAAGACATCTTCATTCAGAAGAAATTTCTAGAAAGCCTCCTTAGAGTTTTCTTATCCTTGTACGATGCCCCGAGTGGGTACTCTCGTGTTTGAAGGAAACGTTTGATGTCGTGAAACCACGGTTTATCATCGAAGACTGCTTCAGTCGCAAATACATATGCAGGTCTTTCAAGGCGTCTGACGCGAATCTTAGGCATATTATTCTAATCGTTGACTTTGAACATGGAAGATAGAGTAGCCAAGGCGTCTGCCATTCGATTCTGATCTCGAGGGATATGATGCAGTTCAAATTTGTTGAAGAAAGTCAACAAACGTCTTGCATAATCTCTGTAAGGAATCAAACCAAGATGATGAGTTTCAAACTTGTATTTGATTTGGTTGATCACAAGTGCTGAGTCTCCATATATGTCAAGGATCTTAATCCTCAAGTCGATGGCTTCCTCAATACCCATGATACAAGCTTTATATTCTGCGATGTTGTTGGTGCAATCAAATAGTAATCTGGCGGAAAACGGGATATGAGAACCTTCGGGAGTAATGATGACTGCCCCAATTCCATTGCCAAAAACATTAACTGCTCCCTCAAAAATTAGGCCCCATCTAGATTCTGGATCTGGACCTTCTCCGGGCAGCGGTTCGTCACAATCTTTCATCTTTAAGTACATAACGTCCTCGTCTGGGAAGTCAAACTTGAGAGATTGGTATTCGTTGAGCGGCTGATAAGCCAAGTGAATGGCGAGAATGCTTCCTTTGACCGCTTTTTCGAGCACGGCATCGATGTCATATTCGGATAATAGCATACGCCATCGAGCAATTCTTCCAGATAAGCGGGCTTTTCAAAGACATACTTGATTGGATCCATTTTGAGATTAACCAAGTTGTGTGATTGATCATGTCTTGGAGACGTTTGAAGCCCACACCAAAGCGCAACATGTTTTCTCGAGCATGGAGTAACGAGTTTCACATCTGTGAACTTTTTACTCAAGTAGTAAATGGCATGCTCCTTCTTACCAGTTTCATCTTGCTGTCCAAGTACGCAGCCCATGGACTCTTCTAGTACGGTAAGGTACATGATTAATGGTCTTCCTTCGATCGAGGAATCGGATTGGAGGTTCGGCGGTATTCCTTGATATCGTCAACGCTTTTGGCAACCTTCCACACAACTTCTTGATTTTTGGAGAAGCTTGAATATCGGCCAGTGTGCAGCATTTGAGAGATAAATCTGGAGATGTAATTCAACCATCCAAGAAATCCTCTTACTTGCTTTTCTGTATGTGGCATAGGCATTTCTTGAATAGCCTTGACTTTGTCAGGGTCAACTTCAATACCTCTTTGACTGACGATGAAACCTTGGAGTTTTCCAGATCTTACCCCAAAGGTGCATTTGTTAGGATTCCGGCGTAGCTGAAATTTCCTTAGTCTCTGAAACAATTTCAAGAGATATTCTATATGCTCTTCTTCAGTGTCAGACTTTGCTATTATGTCGTCCACGTAGACTTCGATCTCTTTGTGCATCATGTCATGAAAAAGAGTAGTCATTGCCCTCTGGTAAGTTGCGCCTGCATTCTTTAATCCAAACGGCATTACTTTGTAGCAAAATGTGCCCCATGGCGTGATGAAAGGTGTCTTCTCCATGTCTTCGGGAGCCATTCTGATCTGATTATAGCCAGAGAAACCGTCCATGAAGGAAAAGACGTTGAATTTTGCAGTGCTATCCACGAGCATGTCGATATGCGGTAGTGGGAAATCGTCTTTTGGACTTGCTTTGTTCAAGTCCCGGTAGTCAATAGACATTCTGACCTTTCCGTCTTTCTTGGAGACAGGCACTATGTTGGCTAGCCATTGAGGATACTCAGAAGTGACGAGGAAACCTGCGTCGAGCTGTTTTTGAACTTCCTTTTTGATTTTGTCTGCCATCTCTGGGTGAACTCTTCTCAGTCTTTGTTTAACTGGTGGACACTCCGGTCTTAGTGGCGAGTGATGCTCCACAATGCTGGTATCTAAACCCGGCATGTCCTGATAGGACCAAGCGAACACATCAACATATTCTTTGAGAAGATCTATCAGTTTGCTCTTGACGTTGCTGTCGAGTGAAGCTCCGATGTTTACTTCTTTTTTGTCTTCTTCAGAACCCAAGTTGATCACTTCCAAAGGCTCTTTGTGAGGCTGAATGATTCGTTCCTCGTGCTTAAGTAATCGAGAAATCTCATCTGGGATCTCTTCTTCAACTTCTTCCTCGGCGACTTCACAGGGGATTTCAAAGTTGGGAGAGAGCATAGAGTTATTGCTTTCAATGGATTTGTCCATCTGTTAATCTGCATATTTGATTTATGTCTGATTAATTAATTTTTCATCATTTTTTTTTTGAAAAAGTTAATGTGAAAGTGTATGCAGATTGTGTATTTTTTTGAAGATTTTTATTGTGTTTTTTTTTTTTTAGGATTATCATTTCCAAGAAAGGGTAAAAATAAAAACAAACACAAAGTGTGGAATCAAAACAATGCATTTTATTTATGATTCACAATATGAAACAAGGCCCTAAAATACAAACTCATTCGTCTTGGGCAAGACAAAGAGAAATTATTTAAAAGCTAAACCCTATAAAACATCTCTTCGCTCTGGGTGAAGCGAGAGTTCAAAACAAAAGTAAAGATAAACTACTTAGAACTATGAACATTTGTTCGAACTTCAACAGGTTTCCAGTAGTGGCGAACTCCTTGGAAGTCGAGGTATTCTGGTAGTTTTCCACTTGGCTTAACCCTTGAGTAGACTTTGGTCGTTGGTCGAGCAGGCTTTGAAGATTCTGGACGACGGACCTTGCCTTTTGTGCTGCTAAAGCAGTCTTCTTCGGCTTGATGAATAGATCGGGAAGTATGGGATACAACATATGTGCTTCCTGTTGGCCTCTGTGTTGAATTCTGGGGATGTACCAAGTTTCCTCTGATCAAATTCACGTCTGTGACAAGATACCGATCTGTGTTTCTTAGTATCAAATTCATTGTATGTCCATTGTGACTGGGAAGTGGATTTGCTTGCACGTTGGGATTTATATTTCTAAAGGAAAGAAGATTAGATTTCACTAATCTCTGCACTTCTGCTTTTAACGCTATGCAATGCTCAAGATCATGGCCTAGTGCCCCTTGGTGAAAAGGGCAAGATACATCCGCTTTGTACCACCATGGCAATTTTTTTGGGACCGGAGGTGGTGACCTTGTCTATACCAGATTCCTTTCTATTAATGCAGGGTATAGTTGCTGTGTACGTCATCGGAATTGGGTCGAATTGCAAGACCCGAGGCGCACGGTTTTGATTATTAAACTGTTGAGCCTGTTGTCGAGGCTGTTGAGTTTGCTGGAACTGCGGAGCAATTCCTGTGTTTGGACTTGTGTTAACAACGGGCGTAATGGCAGCTACCTGTCGCTGTTGACTGACATTTTTTCGCGGTTTCCCTCGGGATACCATTCCTATGTCATGTTCTTTTTTCTTTGGAAAACTGGTTCCAACCTTCCTAGTTCCACTAGAAGATCCTGCTTCCTTGGTTAGGCGTCCGGTTCGAACTCCTTCCTCTAACCGCATTCCCATGCTTACCATCTCGGTGAAATCTCCGGGAGCGCTAGCGATCATTCGTTCGTAGTAGAATGTACCAAGAGTGTTTAAGAATACCTTGGTCATATCTTTCTCTTCTAATGGTGGGTTGACTTGGGCAGCAATTTCCCTCCATCTTTGAGCGTAGTCTTTGAATGTCTCTCTTTCTTTCTGAGACATGGAGCGGAGTTGATCCCGATCGGGAGCCATATCCAAGTTGAATTTGTATTGTTGTACAAATGCTTCACCTAAGTCATTGAATGTTTGGATACTTGCGCTGTCTAATCCCATGTACCACTTCAGTGCGGCACCTGTAAGACTATCTTGGAAGTAGTGGATTAACAACTGGTGATTGTCGTTGTACGTAGACATTTTCCTGGCATACATCGTGAGATGACTTTGTGGACAGGAGTTTCCTTTGTACTTTTCAAAGTCAGGGACTTTGAATTTTGCAGGTATCCTTACGCGAGGAACTAAGCACAGATCATGGGCGTTCTTCCCAAACAGTTCCTTTCCACGGATCGTTTTAATTTCTAGCTGCATTTTGAGAAGTTGTTCTTGGAGATTCTCCATAGAACCACGAGTATTCGTGTTGTCGCCTGGAATATGGTGAACTTCTTCGTCTGCAGTAGTGTGCACTACGGAAGCTGAGTTTGTTAGGATCGGTTGAGAAATCGTCATAGTTACTTGCGGAAAAGTTATTCCACGTTGCGGAGTAAGTGTTGAGTTTTGCTGCAAAGTAGGTACTTCAAGCGTGGTTGTTTGTACTTGAGAAGTCCGTTGGCGAAATCCGATGCCGAAATTGAAAGGCATGCCCCATGGATAACCGTCTGGCATACTGAAGAGTGAACTACTGGCTGTAACAGTTGAAACTGGAGTAGTAGTGTCCTCTGAAATCGCTGCTTGATTTTGACTGCTCGATGCTGCTTGCTGACTTTGCGCTGCTGCCAATGAATTGACCAAACAAGTGAGTCTCTCCACCTCTTCTTGCAGCGTTTTTACTGTGCTACGAAGCTCAACATTTTCTTGTTCAAATCATTCCATTACTTTCCTTCTTTTTAAACGTGTATTGTATGTTCGAGTAGGCTGTGGACGCGGTCGAGAAACTCTAAGACGCGACAACTTGGCGATCTTTTCCTATCTGTTGATGAAGTTCCAAAAGATCAAACTCTAGACAATAGACTCAATATGCAAAGTATGATGCATGATTATGAATGTAAAGAAAGATTTCCAAAGAATTTACGCTAAAAGAGAAATTTTTGGCAAATATTGGGATGGAAAACACACATTTTATTGATTATTGAAAGAAGATTACAACAAATTTTGTTTTTGAGCATTGCTCACACAAATGATAAAATAAATGATAAAAATTACAATCTAAACTAATTAATCGTCCTCTTCGGATGAAGATCCAAAGGCTTGATGTAGCTTCAACTTCAGGATTTCCTTCCCATAGTGAGCTTTTAGTTCAGCTTTTTCGGCTTTTAGCTTGCTAATGACTTTCTTCCATTCGTCGGGAGCAGGATCGCTGGTTGTCATTTCCTCAAGCTTTCTTTTCCTTTCTTTGATGTATCTTTTGATCGCGTTATCCTTCTGACGAATCTTCTCATCTTTCTCCATGAGCCATTCATCTTGGAAGTAAAACGTCTTTTCATGATCTTTGACTTGCTTCTTGAGCTTCTCATTTTCGAGGTCAGTCTTAAGGAACTTGTCTTCCAAGGCTTCTTTCTCGAGTCTCATTTTGGCCAAAGCTTCTTGGTATTCTCCCATAGTCTCGACGGGGAAAATTGTTGATTTGGAAGCGGTCGAGAACATAGGTTCTTCATAAGCGTAAGGCATTCGAAATTCCTTCGCTCTTTTCTTTACCCAAGAAGTGTAGATTTCCATGGCTACACAATTCTTTGCTTTCCCTTTTTCTTTCCTTCGGATGTGATGCCAAGCTCTGATCATTCTGGCTTTCAAACCTTGGGAATCCTCCCCTTCATGATAGAAATAGCTCTCCACTGTAAAACCAAGAGGTTTACTAGAGTTTGCATACCCGAGTTGACGTCTCACCAAGAATGGGTTGTAGTTTATTCCTCCTTTCGTACCAATGAGAGGTACGTTGGCAAATTCTCCACAGCTCTCAATGATTTCCATCTCATTGTCTGCCAAGGTATACCAATGGATATCGTCATTTGTAAGAGACATGAGTCTTCTTGACCAATGCCAATCGTCTTTGTTTTCGCGGAAGATAGGAGATTTAGGCAAGTATGAGACAATCCATTTGAAGAACAGAGGTACACAACACACGATAGTTCCATCTCCTTGACGATTCCTATGATGAATGGAGAGATACGTGTCACCAAGCAAAGTGGGAACGGGATTTCCAATCAGAAAGATCCTTATGGCGTTGATATCAACGAAACTTAGAACGTTGGGAAACAACACCAATCCATAGATGAGTAAAGCTAAAATAGCTTCAAAGGCTACCATACTACCGGCTTCAGAGAATTTAAGAGCCTTCTCCATTAGGAACTTCGAAGTTAGTCCTAAGAGTTTTCCTTTGGTAGTTAGGTTTTTGTCTATCTCAGATTTCTTTAAATGAGTCATCGTTGCAATGACTGGTGACTTAGGAATGGCTTCCAAACCATTGAAAGGCACTTTGTCCGACATCGAGATACCTAGGATGTGCGATTTTCCAAAGTAGGCATCAACTGATAATCAGGGAAAGTGAAACAGCGATAGACTGGATCGTAAAACTGAACGAAAGTTTTGAGAAGTCCTTCATCAACGTTAGTGATCAAAATGGTTAAAAGAGTTCCATAGCGTTTTCTGAAATCCGAGGGATCTTCTACCAAGGATGCTAACTCTTTTAACTTTCCTACATCAGGAATTCTAAAACTGTATCTCTTGGTGAATCTTCCTCTGACGTCCATCACTCTAACCTAAAATATTTACAAAGAAAAAATCTCTAAATTCTTTGGAAATGGGAAGAGAAATGAAGCTTTTGAATGAATGCATGAATGTGATAAACATGGTTAGTTGTTATACACACGGTCAAGCGTTCGAAGTCACGAGCATGAGGCCAACGATAAGAATCAAACGTGGGTAAGTTCTAAGGGCTTATTCATCTGTGAAACGGGTTCTACTGATAATACAGGCTCAACGCTTCTCTTTGAAATATTATCGGATTTGTTGAATACTCAATGGTCCAATAATATTTTTCAAGAAAAACTTGCCTGATCGTAGTCTCGCATGACAATTATTCTAGGCTTACGCCCGAATAATTTCTGCACTACATCCTAAATGGCCAGGATGGGTTATGTGTTCTACACCACTCGAAGTTCCCTTGAAAGCAAACGCCGCAAATACTTGCTAAACACAAATACCCCCAAGACAACCTCCACTGAGAGAGGGATCTCAAATTAACTCCGTAAGTACTGAGACTTCTCACAAGTTAATAGGACTATACCCCCACCTAGATCTTAAAATGTTTCTTAAATCCGGGTTAGGATTTCTTTCCATCAGATGAATCAAATCTGAATTCGAATCCTCTGGCTCGAAACGATTTACTCTTTTGATTTGTTTATAAAGATGCCGCGAGCATCAAGCTTTATTATTTTTAACACAAGAAATTATGATTTAATGATTATGAAAAAGGGGAAAGCTGTTAATACCCTCAATTGATTTTGATATGCGTAACGACTAGCGCAAACTAGACGTAACGCATTGGGGAGTATTCTGGGTAAGGGGGTTTGTTATATAAAGGGAATAGATGGAGCACCCTAAATATATATAGTTATCTTTAGCTTTATATATGAATATGTTTGATATGTTTGTGTGTTTTAATTGCTATTTCTATGATTGGGAAAGTTTCTCCTTTGGGATTTTTAAGAAGGATAGATTATGAGGATCCTAGTGTTTGTTATTATTGTGCTCGCAAAGATCTTTGGATCTTCTGCATACATATCCCCTAGTGGGAATCAGAGCATTTGTAGCTCGGATCTACAGGGATCTATGGTTTGTTTGGTCTGAGGGAGAAAGAAATTTTGCTCGCCAAGGATGAGACCTCGTGCCTACGTATTCTCAAAAGGATGTTGAGAAAGTCAGAGCAATCGTAGTTCCCACTTATGCTAGTGGAAAGCAACGGGATGTTAGTAAGAGACACAGACAAATGTCATCTTAATGAAAAATGTATCTAATCTATTTCATCACATACATTTTGAAAAAAGTTTAATTGATTAAAATCTTTCGTCGTAAGTTATAGGTGTTTTGCTTGAGTGTACAAGCGTTACCACTTACATGTTTAAGAAAGATGTTTGAAAAAAAATGATTGAATCTTTTAATTGTAAGCATTGGGTGTTTTGCTTGAGTGTACAAGCGTTACCACTTACGATTAAGAGATGTTTTTGTTTGAAAAGAGTTTGAAAAGTTTTTGATTGTATGTGATGTGATAGATAAGATACTTCTTCCATAGAGATGATAAACGTCTAAATCTCGAGGAGAAATTAATTGGATTAGGGGGATGCTTTTAAGAAGCCCATGGGTCCTTGTATTGTAAGCCCAAGAGGAGGCATTCCGAGGGTCATCGAGGGTCATCGAGGGTCCTTGTATGAAGCTCAAGAGGAAGCTATAGGGTATGGCTGGCTTTGTCTTTAAAAGGGATTTCACCGGGAAACCATCCTTTTGGAATTAAGAGCAATTTCACCAGAAATTATACTCTGGGTTCTATCCTAACGCTTCTTTTTGTTGGAAGCCCAATAGGAGGCTGTTAAGAGATTTTATGGTCTCTTTCATTGTATGATGCCCAAGAGAAGGCTAAACTCAATGAGGAGTTCTTTTGAACGAAGCCCAAGAGGAGGCTGACTCAACAGGGGAGTGTTGTCTTATATGAAGCCTAAGCGGAGGCTAAACTCAGATGAATGAGTTTTCTTATATGAAGCCTAAGAGGAGGCTAACTCTGTGGGGAGAGTTTTCTTATATGAAGCCTAAGCGGAGGCTAAACTCAGATAAAATGAGTTATCTTGTACAAAGCCCAAGAGGAGGCTATAATTGTGGGGAACCTATTGGTTAGACTAATTGTTATGTTATAACTAGACAGTTATATAAACAAGTGTGTGTGTGATATGTATTCACAGGAGTTTATGAAGGAAATATAAACAATGCATGATGTTTATTTACAAGAGTTTATGAAGGAAATATAAACAAGTGTCTGTGAAACGAACGTTTGAAACGAGCGTAACTTGATTATTTACAAGTTTGAATTGTGTACAAGGAAGTAAGTATGTACACGAACGAGTATTTATGTACAGGAGGATGTGGATGTACATGGGAGGGTTAGGACTTACACCATAAGGGTGGCCCATTGGTTTAAAAGCAGTTTCACCGGGAATAATGCTCCTTTCAATACCAATGGTATTCAGTGTATACACAAGCGAAGTGAAAACAAACGATCGAAGTTTGTCTGTACTTGAGTATTTACAAAAAGTATCTGTATTATGTACAGGTAAAAAATTTGTATGTATATGAAAAGAATTGGATATGTACAAGGAAAATATGTATGTACATAAAGAATGTTGGGACTTACACCGTAAGGGAGGCCCATGATCGGTTAAGAAAAACGAGAGAAAACGAATTCGGTTTTATCGTTTAATTGGATCGATCATGGAAAAAATGTAAGTTTTGATGAAAAGTTTTGAAGAATGTTATTTGAAAGTGTTTTTGAAATGTGAAGTTTACTTATGAGAAGTTTTGAAAAGAATCGGGCTTCGAAAGTTTGAAAAAAATCACCTTTAAAGGTGTTTTGAAAAGTACTCAAAGTGTCATTTTCGGCTCGATCGAAATATAATCGGATGAAAGTTTTTTTTCTGAAAATTTTTGCATTATCATAAAATAGATACATTAATTGACAAGTGTACAAAAAATCACCTCAAAATGAGGAGTTTTAATTGGGTTTTGAAAATGTCAAAGTTTGTAAAAAAATACAAAAGTTTGGTAAAAAATGGTCCCAAGGCTGCTTGAACCCGGGACCTGTTAGGCATGGCAAGGTGTAATGACTTAAGAGTGAGCTGGCAACTGCTGGGGCGGCAATACATCCGTGTATTGAAGTCAAACTAACTAAATATATTTTTAAACAGATTTTTGAATTAAAAAAAAAATGCGCGCAAGCCTTGTTCTTCTTCCCCGATCCTTCATCAGCCATGGAATCCTCATTTCTTGATGAAATTGAATGAAGTAAACATGAAACTTGACCGAAATTTAACAAGGAACACGATGGCAGTGGTTAATTTCATTTATTTTTGGTTTAACATGATTGAATTTCTGAAGAACACGAAGAACCCTAAAACTGAAAAATCTAATTGAAATCATGTATGGTTGATGAATTGTTCAATTGATTGAGGGTTAATGATCGTGGATAGTGCAGAAAACAAATGGCCAAGAGTTTTTTCATTTGAATCAAGAAATCACAGATTTCGAGTTTAAGTTTCTTACCTGTTGAAGCTGGAATCGAATTCTGGGTTTGAGTGCTTCCAGTTGTGTTTTTATGATTCCTCTAGCACCAACGGCTGTTATGGAAAGTGTATGAATGGTCTGCACATCATGAGCTTGTCTGGATCATTCTACCGAAGTCGACCTGCATATGGTTCAAACTGAAACTTGAAATCGATGTTAGAGCTGTTACAGATTGTTGCTAAGGGTCTGCATCATGCCTATGATGTATGTTGATGATGTTTGGATGAAGAAATCTCAATTTGCTCGAGCCAAAGATGGAATTCGATAGTTTAGGCAGTTTTGAGCAAGCTTATGAGCATGGCATGTAAATCAGATTTCTAGCTTTGCCTATGTTGCTTTTAAGTTTCAAACAAGTTTCATATGGATATTAAAACATGTTAGACACCAAATTACTTAAAGTTTTTCACAAGTTTTAAAAAATGCAAGTTTTCTCAATTTGAACTATGATTCTTGAATTTTAAGAAAGAAGAATGAAAGCATGTACTTGCATGGCTTTGGTGTAGTTTGAATGGCAAAAAAAACCTCTATTTATAGGCCATGAGTTCTGAATGGTAAGTACAAAGAATTGGCTTTGGTAAATTCAACTTGCCTTAGAGGGCAAGGAAGTCATTTTTGCATTAAATGCAAAAGGAAACTTCCTTTTAACCATGGTTAATTCTTACCTTGATCCTATCTCTTTACAATTACTCTCCCTCTGATATTTATCAGTTCTAATCCTCAATTGGCAAGGTGGCATGCTTCTAGAAAGAAAGAAACTCAAAATGACCTATATTTTCAAAGTTTGTACTTGAAAATTATGGATTTTGGAGCTCTAAGTTTCAAATTCAAAAGTATGGCTAGACTCCATGGATTTGAAATTTCTTGGACATTTTAGAAATCTTGTTTCAAAGGCTACAACTTTCATGTTTTGAGTTTTTTCCAATTCAAAGTGGAACTATGTGAAAAAATGCCATGAAGTTTGGAAAAAGTACAAAATTTTAACACTTGAAAATTTTTCTAAGTGTTAGAAATCTTGACTTTTTGTTGACTTTTCCAAATTTCTTGATTTTTTATGATCATGATGGATCATTTGAAGTATTTTGATGATTGAAGAAGTTTTGTTTTGAAAAAGTTGACCATAAGTCAAAGTTTGACTTTTCTGTGCAGATGAAATTTCATCAGATGTTTCAGAAATTGACTGATGAATCTTGTGGACTTATGTGATGTTTTGAATCCAGAAATTAGGTCAACATATTGTATCTAAGATATGAAGATCAATCTCCAATCAAAAAAGTCATCCATTGTTCAGAAAATCCGAGATTACTCATCCTCGACCAAAACCCTAATTGGTCGATCCTTGATAGATCAATGAGAAAAGTTGGATATCTGAAGATCAGAGGTTGATGATTTGATCAAGATAGATCAAATGAGGGGAGTGAAACTCAAACCCTAATTGGTTGCCTCCTGAATCAGATGAAAATCTTGTGAAACCCTAATTTTGACCTGTGAAACCCACACCCGATTAATTCTGTTCTGGACTGTTAGTGATGAAATGATGAAAATGTAAGGTGGTATATTAGGTCAAAAATTGGGTTATGACAACCACCAGATTTCTTTGCAGCCACATATCCTAAACCAGACATGTTTCCTGCATGTTGTCCAGTCTGAAGGATTTCTTCCAACTTGTCAGTTCCAGTTGTTAACATCTTGACAGACTTAGTCATCTGATCAAGTTTGGAGTTCAACACTAGAACTTCACCTTTGAGATGACTTATAGTAGCAGTGTCTGCCTTCTTCTCAGCCGCCAACTTCACAATTAGCTTTTTCTGTTTCTCATTTTGCTGATAGACTTTATCACTTCTGATACACAGCTTCTTTAAGTGTCAGCAAGTTCTTCAAATGTCATTTCCTCATCACTAGAATCATTATCAGAGTTACAAACACCAGATAATGCAGTAACTAGTTTAGCAGATTCTTCTTTAGAATCACTTTCTGAGTCACCATCAGACCAAGTGACATACATTCCTTTCTTTTGTTTCTTTAGAACGGTAGGACATTCAGCTCGAATGTGCCCATATCCTTCACATCCATGGCATTGGATTCCTCTTCTTTGATTTCCCTTTTCTTTAGACTTAGTTCTTCTGCTGGAGTCATAGGGTCTGCTAATGTCAGAGGGGATGTTCTTGACATTTGACCTTGACTTTGGGTCAATTCTCTTGATGAGTTTGTTGAACTGCCTTCCAAGCATAGCTATTGCTTCTGATAGTTTCTCTTCATCACCCTCCTTGCTTTCCTCTTCAGTATTGGATACAAGGGCTATGCTCTTGTTTTTCTTGTCAACATTGTCACTGATCCCTATCTCAAATGTCTGAAGTGATCCAATGAGTTCATCAACCTTCAAGTTGTAGATATCCTGAGCTTCGTCTATAGCAGTCACTTTCATTGCAAACCTTTTAGGCAAGGATCTGAGAATCTTTCTCACCAGCTTTTCTTTTGACATCTTTTCTCCCAATGCTCCCGAGGTGTTGGCAATCTCCAAGATGTTTATGTGAAACTCATGAATGGTCTCATCTTCCTTCATCTTCAAATTCTCAAATTTGGTAGTGAGCATCTGAAGTCTTGACATTTTCACCTTGGATGTACCCTCATGAGTGGTTTTGAGAGGGTCCCAAACATCCTTGGCCAGTTCACACTGTGTACTAGTCTGAAAATATTTCTGTCAATTCCATTGAATAAGGCATTCAATGCTTTAGAGTTGCCTAGTGCTAGCTCTTCGTCTTCTTTGCTTCATTCTTCCTCAATTTTCAGGCTAGTAGTCCCATCTTTCTCAAGTTTGGTGAGATGTTTCCATCCTCTGTCAGCAGCTCTCCAAGCTTTATTGTCCAATGACTTCAAAAAGGCAACCATACGAGGTTTCCAGTAATCATAGTTTGATCCACCCAGAATAGGTGGTCTGCTCCCAAATCCTCCTTCCTTGTCCATAACGCCAGAAAATAATATCCCTAGATCTCACCCAGAAATAACAGGCAGGGTGCTTGCTCTGATGCCAATTGAAATTTCTGGCAGCAGATACGTGATGTCACAGAGAATGTTATGACACCGTATTTGACAAACTGTTAACAAATCACACAGTAATTTAAACAGCAGTAAAGAACACAATCAATTGTTTACCCAGTTCAGTGTGTAACTACACCTACATATGGGGGCTACCAAGCCAGGGAGGAAATCCACTATAAGTAGTATTAATTCTGAAATTCCTGGCAGCAGATACGTGATGTCACAGAGAATGTTATGACACAGTATATGACACTCTATTTAACAGTTCACACAATAAAGTAAAACAATAAAGAACACAAGCAATTGTTCACCCAGTTCAGTGCGTAACTACACCTACATCTGGGGGCTACCAAGCCAGGGAGGAAATTCACTATTAGTAGAATTAATTCAGGAATAAACCAACCAGTTTATCTCCTTAACTTAAGACCTACCCAATGCAACTTCAATCTAAGTCCCACTTAGACCTGAGTTCCTACTCACTCCCCCTCAATCACAGCAGTGATATCAACCTATTGATTAATTGAATTGTGAAGACACTCTTCAATAAACATACTTGATTTTGCTTCAAACCTTTAATCAAGAGACACAACACTCGTGCTTCAAAGCTTTGAGTGATAAACAACCCTTACAACCAAATCCTAGTCCAAAACACTTATCAATTGATAATTGCTTGGCTCACAAGAGTAACTAGAATACACAAATAACAAACTGCTAAATCTTTAATACAGTACAAGAGGCGCAGCAGCAGAGTAAGGATTCTTTTCCTATTATAGAAGCAGTCCTGTAACTTCAGTTTTGGGCTTCCATAATAATAGCTAGGGTTTACTTAATTTAACCTAAAGACTTGGTCTTTTTAACAAACCAATTTAGGGTTAACTAAGATTAACCACATAGCCACGTGAGCATGTGATCTAATTACATAAATCATAATAAAAACAGTTCAACAGAAATCCTGAAAAGTCTCAGGAAAAGTGAATCAGTAATAAAGTCACACGTAATGTCATAACATTGGTTATGACATCATCATTCTTCTCGAATTCCAGACATCATAAACTTCCGGGCCTGAGCTGTACTTGAATCATTCTTCTTTTGCAGAATTTATCTTCAACTCTGAATGTCATGACATCAGTCAAGACATTGTCATATCCTAGTTTTACCAAGAATTAATGCCATCATAAAAACACTTACAAACTCCCCCTTTGGCAAATTTTTGGCTAAAACAAACTAAGCTATCAGAGAATTAATGCAGCAGAATAAAACAACCAGTCTAAGATAATCTAAGCTAAAAAACCAGATCCTAATGAAGATAAATTCTACCCACAATTTTCCATACAATTGCCCATAAATTCTTCTCCCCCTTTTTAGCCACAAAGGGGCCAAAGGTGCTAGTACAAATTCCCAAAATTCATTATATAATCACTATATAAAAAAATACCAACAGAGTTAAATATTACATCCCAGCAATGAAATGCAAAAATCCAAAGCAAATAGAACCAAAATCAACATAAGCAAAATTAACAACAAAACAGCAAAAATAAACACAAGCAACAGCAGCACAGGATCACAAATCAAGTGCTTTCTTCACCTGAAGAAGCATTGTGGTATGTAGCATCTTTAGAGCTGCTATCAGCACTAGTTTCTTGATCAGCATCAACATCTTCATTCATATTATCAGCAGTATCATCACCAGCTAGCCCTTCATCCTCAACCTCTGTGTCTTTCTCCTTCTCCAAGGTAGAGATCAGTCCTCAATGGTTTGCTTCCTTGCTTCAAGTTCCCTACAGGTCTCTTTTAGCACAACAATGACATTTGCCTTCTGAGAATTAGCCTTGACATTTGATGTCTCAGCAGATGTCATGACAATGTCTGGGACATGCTTCCCTTGAAATAACTTGTAGTGGAAACCAAGGGCAGGAGCTCTTTTACAAACTAAATCTCTATCAGCCAGGATGTCAGGGTATTGATCAGTTATAATACCACACAAGAGGGAGGGAAAGGCTATTGGTCCTTTGATAGCATAACTGTCAACATGTTTTAAAGTTTGCTCAAATATGTAAGTTCCATAATCAAACTTTGCTTTTGTACCAACAACAAAGATAAATTTGCTTTTGTAGCAGTGATTGTTTGGCACACCTGATTATCAGTTTCTTCAAGCTCAGGTTGAGCATCATCAGATCTTCCCAAATATTTGTTGATCACACTTGGGGAAAACTTCACTTTTCTCCCTCTTACAAACATAGTCTTAAAATCTATTGATCTTCCATCAGCACAGCCACTAGTCAGATTAACAATGAACTCCTTCACTAAAACATCATAACAATTTGAAAATTTCACCACAGTTTTCATCAGCCCAGCTTCCTTGATCAGGTCCATAACATCCTTGCATTCAAGGGAACTCCTGTTCAACTCCCTTTCTAATGCAATTCTTTTCAGACAAACATATTTCCATCTGCTAGCACTCTCAGGATGGTGGAAAGAGATGTTATCAATAGCCACTTCAGGACCTTTGGGCAGTTTGCCAAGAGAAGGTTTCTTTCTAGGTGGAATGTTTGTGACATTCTCTTCAACACTAAAATCTGAATCCTCATCAGTTTCTGAGGGTTCAGGGACCTTTCTTTTCTTGATGATTGGAGTTCTCTTGGGTCTAGAGATACCACCAACAGACTTCATCCTACCCTTTCCTTTAGAGGGTCCAGCTTTCTGATCCTTCCCAGATCTTTCTTCAGCCTTGCTTTCAGCTCTGGGGGTCTTATGAACAGTTTCAGCTACCTTCTCCTTGGATGGACTCTGAGAGGCATTCTGCTTCCCTTTTCTATTCATCATCTTCTTAGCAATGCTAGGATTAACACTAGAAAGAAGGTAATTATCAGAGAATTCTTCATCCAGATCTATGATAGGAGGTTTCACAACATTTTCAGAGTTTTTCACTGGAGAGTTTTCCAGGTTGTCATCAGCAGGTTTTTCAGGAGATTCTTCAAGAATTCCATCAGAAGAACTCACTGAAGCCTTTTCCATGTTTTTATCAACAGGTTTTACAGGAGATTCTTCAAGAATTCCATCATAAATATCATCAACAAAAATCACAGGGGACTTATCAATGGTATCAGCCACACATTTTTCAGGGGATTTGTAAGAGGGTTCATTATCAAGATTCTCAGGGGTTTTCCTAACATTGTCATCAGATGTCTTCAAATTCTATGTGACATCTGGATCAGTTGCTAAACTAGGGCTAGAAGATTCTTGATTTAAAGGAACAAAAACCCCAGGCATATAATGATTCTCATTTAGAATCCTAGTAACTATTCTAGCTATGGCTTGATGAACATATCTAGATCCTTCCCTATTTGCTATTTCAGGAGGAATAGAGGAAGTTGGTTCAGAGGTCTTACCAGAAGGAGATGCTTGAGACTTTCTTGCATGTTTGGTACGAAGTTTCTTGACCCTCCCAGGATCAGTTGCCATGGCACGAAGAGGAGTAACCTCCAGAATCTCAATCTACATTGCTTCTGCGTTTGCCCTAAACCCAGAATCAGTGGGAGGTGGAGAACCATCTTACTTTGATGATGAAGAAGACGATGACATGCTTTGTTGAGACATCTTGAGGAAATGAGAAAATAATTGACAAGGAGTTTGAGAGTTTATGTAGAGGGAATGGAATGTGATACATTCAAATGAACAAACTGATATATATATATATATATATATATATATATATATATATATCTTCCTATTCTTGGACTTTTGAAAAATAAGAGGGAAATAATTAATTAGCCCACTCAGAATTAAATAAAATAAAAAGTCTCTTCCATTCCTTGTTGTAAGCAATGTTAATTGCTACAACTCTTCATATTGGCAAATACCCAACTTGCCCCTTAAATTCTCAAACTGGCTAGCATCAAGAGCTTTAGTAAAAATGTCAGCCAGTTGGAGTTCAGTGGCTACATGCTCCAATTTAATCACCTTCTCTTCCACAAGATCTCTGATGAAGTGATGTATAATGTCAATGTGCTTAGTCCTGCCGTGCTGAATAGGATTTTTTGAAATATTAATAGCACTCAGGTTGTCACAGTATAATGTCATGACATCCTGTGTGACATTGTACTCAGTCAGCATATGCTTCATCCAGACCATTTGAGAACAACTGCTACCTGCTGCTATGTATTCAGCTTCAGCAGTGGATAGAGACACACAGTTTTGCTTCTTGCTGAACCAAGAAACAAGATTATTCCCCAAAAAGAAGCATCCTCCAGAAGTGCTTTTTCTATTATCAGCACTACCAGCCCAATCAACATCACAATAGCCAGACAGAATTGGTTCACATCCATGAGAATATAGCATACCATAATTATAAGTTCCACTCACATACTTCAGAATTCTTTTCACCTGATTGATATGACTTACTTTAGGTTCAGCCTAATATCTTGCACATACTCCAAAAGCAAAGGCAATGTCAGGTCTGCTGGCTGTAACACCCCTTCTAAAATACCTCGAATAAGTTAATTAATTTAATACTAAAACCAGATTTAATCAGAGTCAACACGGAAATCAAGGGATGCCACAATTATGAAATAAATAAAACTCCAATTAACTCAGTAGCCATGCTACACTGAGGATCACTAACAAAATAATCAATTAAGTTAAGACCATGTCTTACACAGGGGAAATAGTACCATCAAATCAAAACGGAATAAACCAAGTCTCAATTATTTCTAAAGTAATTCCAATAACAATTGAATAATGAATAAATCCTAAACTAAAAGTTCCCCAATGTTACAACCTATCAGAGCATGACACTAACACGCGGACTTAAATATCCTAGCTCTAGAGCCATCCTCACCAACTTCTAAGCTGCTAACTTTAATTTGAAATCATTAAAGTAAGGGTGAGATTTCTCATAATTAACATGCATTATAAGTTTCTCAATCAACATATATCACAAGTATATTATTCCACCCATTCCAGCATAGTTCAGATTCCAATACACAATTGCAACCAGACAATTCATTATGCACAACCATGAACAATCAGAGAATTGCAACACTGGAAGACATCCTATCATGTTACAATTCCATGCAATTACAATGCAAACACAATGCATGTGGTACCAACACGTGACCAAGTCACCCAACACTGATCCATCATCAACCGGATACAGTAACCATCGATTCGTCCATAAACACCCGGACACGAATCCAGCCTAACCACCCATCATCACCTGGGTATCGGTTAACGGCAATACAAGTCAAATTCCTCACAATGGGAATTAACTTCACCAGAAATGCATATGCACGCACAACACCAGCATGCAACATTTTATCAGTCTATGAAACACACTAACTATCATAACTGAACCAAATTTCAAACATGATATTCTCAACAAATCATGCACACAATCAACAGCATAAACATGCCTTTCATTCACACCATTCAGATATCTCAATGTCATAGGTACACTACCTCTTATACACCAAATACACATCGAATAAATAATCACTTATTTTGAATTCCGACGCATTTTCAAAATAATTTTAAGTTACGGAAAATTCTTTCATTTCATAAAATAGAGCATTTAATTTAAGAAATAACGTCCAAAATGGCGACTAAAACGGACTTACGGTTTGAAAGTTATGAATTTTCAAAGTTTAGTATTTTTTAAAAAGTTACAGTGGAACCGGGTTCCTCCCTATGCAGGAACCGGTTCCCACAAAGTTCAAAAATCACGCCCCTGGAAAAATGTATGGGAACCCGGTTCCTACCCCACTGGAAACCGGTTCCTAGAAAATTTTCAGTTTTCTTTGGAAAAATATAACGTGGAACCCGGTTCCTCCCCAGGGACAACCCGGTTCCTGAGTTCAAAAATGCCCAGTTTTACAATTTTACACACTGGAACCCGGTTCCTCCCACTGGGGAACCGGTTCCCACAACTCACAGAGCCAAAAACACCAGTTTGACAGCAAAAGGCTTCCAAAATAATTTTCCTATTCTTTCCAATCCTACCCATACGATCCAATGCAGTAGAATCACTCAACCAACATCATTAACATGCAATATAACATACTTTGATCATTCCTAATGACCCTATAACATACAATTCACTTAATTCTACACAATCCGACACCAATTGGGATAATTCTACAAAAACCTAGAATTACTAAATTGAGATTCCTAACATACTACGATCCATACTATTGAATATCAAAATTGATAATACGCATTAATTAATCGAAATCACCCCTTACCTTGTGGGTTCTTCGAATTCTGACACTTCCGGTTTTCCTCCTTCCTTTTCCTCTTCTCAAATGCACGTACAGTGAGTTTTTCCAATAATGATTCATTTTCCCTCTTTTCCTTCTTTTATTCCTTTTATTATTCTATCATAATAAAAAAAAATAATAATGTGAGTAGAGCCTTTTACTCCTCACACCCTCACTTTACCCTTCACACCACCAATAATTCCACTTCCATTTAATTTAATTGATCCCATTAATCCAAAATACTAATAATTATATTCCTAATTAAATTAATAATTAAAAATTATAATTATTTAATAATCGAATTAATTGGGGTGTCAGAACTCTCCCCAACTAAAAGAGTTTTCGTCCTCGAAAACATACCTTAGACGAACAGTTCGAGATACGAGTCCTTCATCTGACTCTCCAGCTCCCAAGTGACATTCCCATCTGCTGGTCCTCCCCAAGCCACTCTTACCAATGCGATCTCTTTGCCTCGCAACTGTTTCAACTTCCAGTCCTCAATTCTCGCAGGTACCGCTTCAACAGTCAAATTCTCTCGTACCTGTATATCATCTACCCGAATCTCATGAGACGGATCAGCAATGTACTTCCTTAGCTGAGATACATGGAAAACATCATGCAAATTTGCAAGTGACGGCGGCAAAGCAATCTGATATGCAACCTTCCCAATTCTCTTGGTAATCTGAAACGGACCAATAAAACGTGGAGTCAACTTCTTTGACTTCAAAGCTCGACCAATACCAGTCATCGGAGTAACTCGCATAAAAACATGTTCTCCTTCACTAAACTCAAGATCTTTCCTCCTCTTATCGTGATAACTTTTCTAACTACTCTGCGAAGTCCTCATCTTCTCCTGAATCATCTTAATCTTTTCTGAAGTCTGTTGGACAATTTCCGGTCCAATCACAGCACTCTCTCCAGATTCATACCAACACAACGGTGTCCGACACCTCCTACCATACAATGCTTCAAACGGAGCCATACCAATGCTCGAGTGAAAGCTATTGTTGTAGGTAAACTCAATTAACGGTAGATAACTATCCCAAGCTCCACCCTTCTCTAACACACAAGCTCTTAGCAAATCTTCTAACGACTGAATCGTTCTCTCCGTCTGGCCATCTGTCTGTGGATGATAAGCGGAAATCAAACGTAATTTAGTACCCAAAGCTTCCTGCAATCCCGTCTAGAACTTAGATGTAAACTTCGGATCTCGATCCGACACAATACTAGAAGGAATACCGTGCAAACTCACAATCTTTTCAACATACAATTCTGCCAACCTCTCCATCGGATCATCCATCCTCATCGAAATAAAGTGAGCAGATTTCGTCAACCGATCAACAATAACCTAGTTAGAATCACAATTCTTCGTTGTCCTTGGCAAACCAGACACAAAATCCATAGAGATTCCATCCCATTTCCATTTCGGAACAAACAACGGTTCCATCAATCCCGACGGTTTCTGATGCTCGATTTTCGACTTCTGACAAACCAAACAAGCATACACAAACTCAGCAATTTCCTTTTTCATTCCTGACCACCAAAACAACTTCTTCAAATCATGGTACATTTTAGTAGCACGGGGATGAATACTCAACCCGCTACGATGTCCTTCTTCCAAAATACTCTTCCTAATCTCGGCAACATCCGGAACACATACCATATTACCAATTCTCATAACACCATTCTCATCAATTCGGAACTCACCTCCTTGACCTTGGTTGATCAATGTCAACTTGTCAACTAAACCAACATCGGACTTCTGTCTATTTCTAATCTCTTCCAGAATACCACTAGTCAGCTTCAACATACCCAATTTCACACTATTTGGAGTAGTTTCACAAACCAAACTTAAATCTCTGAACTGCTCAACCAAATCTAACTCACGGACCATTAACATCGACATATGCAAGGACTTTCTACTCAAAGCATCCGCAACAACGTTTGCCTTACCAGGATGATAATTCAAACCGAAATCATAATCCTTTAGGAATTCTAACCATCTCCTCTGCCTCATGTTCAACTCTTTCTGATCAAAGAGATACTTCAGACTTTTGTGATCACTGAATACCTCAAACCGAGAACAATATAAATAATGCCTCCATAACTTCAAAACAAATACAACAGCTGCCAATTCCAAATCATGGGTCGGATAATTCCTTTCATGTACTTTCAATTGTCTCGAAGCATAATCCACAACCTGCTTATCTTGCATCAACACACCACCTAATCCCATCAGTGACGCATCACAATACACAACAAAGGACTTCGTCGGATTCAGCAAAATCAAGATCGGAGCACTAGTCAACCTCCTCTTCAGCTCTTGAAATCCTTTCTCACATTCAACATCCCAAACAAACATCTGACCCTTCCTGGTCAACTTAGTCAACGGCAACGCTAGTTTGGAAAATCCTTCTATAAACTTCCTGTAATAACCTGCAAGACCCAGAAAACTATGGATCTCAGAAGCATTCTTTGGCGCTTCCCACTGAGATACTGCTTCTACCTTCGTAGGATCCACCGCAGTTCCATTCTTGGAAGTTACATGGCCAAGAAAACTCATTTCACTTAACCAGAATTCACATTTGGACAACTTCGCATAAAGCTTCTTCTCTTTCAACAATTCCAATACAACTCTGAGATGTTCTGCATGTTCTTCATCGCTCTTCGAATAAATTAACATATCATCAATGAACACCACTACGAACTTGTCAAGATACGGATGAAATATCCTGTTCATATACTCCATAAAACACCAGGTGCATTAGTAACTCCAAACGGCATAACAGAATATTCATAATGCCCATACCTCATTCTAAAAGCAGTTTTCTGAATATCCTCCATCTTCACACGGATCTGATGATATCCAGACCTCAGATATATCTTACTGAATACACAAGCTCCAACTAGTTGATCCATCAAATCATCAATTCTCGGCAAAGGATACCGATTCTTGATTGTAACTTTATTCAACTGTCGGTAGTCAACACATAATCTCATTGAGCCTTCTTTCTTCTTAACCAACAACACCGGAGCTCCCCACGGAGAAACACTGGGACGAATAAACTTCTTCTCAAGCAACTCCTCCAACTGTTTCTTTAACTCCGCTAATTCAGATGCCGACATACGGTAAGGCGCCATCGACACCGGACTAGTTCCAGGAATCAAATCTATAGTAAATTCTACCTCTCTCTCAGGTGGCAATTCACTAACGTCTTCCGGAAACACCTCTGGAAATTCATTCACCACTGGAAATCCATCACTCTTTGCTTTTCCCTCCGCTTCTATTGCAGAATACAACATAAACACCACAGCACCATCTTTCACAGCTAGGTTCATCTGTTTAACCGACATAGTCACATCTTCGACACCAACCTCTTCAGGAAAAATAACCGTCTTCGCAAAACAGTTGATATGAACCTGGTTGAATTCCAACCAGTTCATTCCAAGGATGATATCAAGTTGTTCTAACGGTAGGCACACTAAATCCATACTGAAACCCTACCAAAAATCACAATAGGACAATTCCTACAAACATACGAAGTAGTCACTGAACCCGACGCATGAGTGTCAATAACCATACTTCCATCCATATTAGAAATTTCCAAATTCAATCTTTTAGCACAATCCAAAGAAATAAAAGAATGCGTAGCTCCAGTATCAATAATCGCAATCAAGGTATGTCATTAATAAAACATGTACCTTTAATCAACCGACCATCTGGCTTAGTATCTGATCCAGACAATGCGAACACTTTACCACCAGCTTTCTCCTTCTTGGGTTTTGTGCACTGAGGAGGAGTATGACCCTCTTCACCACAGTTGTAACAAGTCACCACTCTCACTCTACAGTCATTGGCCACATGGCCGAGTTTCCCACACTTGAAACACTTCTTATCATTACTTTTGCAATCCACCATACGATGCCCTGTCTCACCACACTTGTAGCACTTAATGGAAGAACCAGAATCTCCTCCACCAGACTTCTTCCAACCACCGGATCTCTTATTACTCCTATCATAAGGCTTACCATGATCCATCAGTTGCTTACCCTTCCTATCAACATACCTCGAGCATTCGACTTGGTGTTAGCACGATCCTCCTCTAAAATCCTACTACAGTCAACCAGATCAGAAAATCTTCGGATACGCTGATACCTGATACCCTGCTTAATCTCGTCACACAGACCATTCTCAAACTTGATACATTTGGAAAATTCTCCATCTGCATTGTTAGTATAATGAGCATAATACTTCGCCAACTCAGTAAACTTCGAAGCATACTCACTGACAGTCTTGTTGCCTTGCTTGAACTCCAGAAATTCAATCTCCTTCTTACCTCGAATGTCTTCAGGAAAGTACCTCCTCAGAAAAGCCCTCCTAAACATAGTCCAAGTCAACGCAATACCATCTTCTTCCATTTCAGTTCTGGTAGCAATCCATCAGTCGTCAGCTTCCTCCGCTAACATATGAGTTCCGTATCTCACCTTCAGCCCTTCAGCACAGTCAATCACTCTGAAGATCCTTTGGATCTCCTTCAACCACTTCTGAGCACCTTCGGGATCATGTGCACCCTTGAACAATGGAGGATTATTCCTCTGAAAATTCCCCAATTGTCGGTCAGCACCAATGACAGCTCCCTGCTGGTTCCCTCCGAGCACTCCAGGCAACATTCCCAATGCTTCAACAATAACATCGTCGTTTCTTCCGTTACCTCTTCCGGCCATTGTTCTTGTAACATTACAAAACAACCTCATCAGCACACAAGTATCGACAGTGTCATCTTACACTAGTCGCATACAAAAGGGATAACGACACAAGACAAGACCGACTATGCTCTGATACCACTATTGTAACACCCCTTCTAAAATACCCCGAATAAGTTAATTAATTTAATACTAAAACCAGATTTAATCAGAGTCAACACGGAAATCAAGGGATGCCACAATTATGAAATAAATAAAACTCCAATTAACTCAGTAGCCATGCTACACTGAGGATCACTAACAAAAATAATCAATTAAGTTAAGACCATGTCTTACACAGCGGAAATAATACCATCAAATCAAAACGGAATAAACCAAGTCTCAATTATTTCTAAAGTAATTCCAATAACAATTGAATAATGAATAAATCCTAAACTAAACGTTCCCCAGTGTTACAACCTATCAGAGCATGACACTGACACGCGGACTTAAATATCTTAGCTCTAGAGCCATCCTCACCAACTTCTGAGCTGCTAACTTTAATCTGAAGTCATTAAAGTAAGGGTGAGATTTCTCATAATTAACATGCATTATAAGTTTCTCAATCAACATATATCACAAGTATATTACTCCACCAATTCCAGCATAGTTCAGATTCTAATACACAATTACAACCAGACAATTCATTATGCACAACCATTAGCAATCAGAGAATTGCAACACTGGAAGACATCCTATCATGTTACAATTCCATGCAATTACAATGCAGACACAATGCATGTGGTACCAACACGTGACCAAGTCACCCAACACTGATCCATCATCAACCGGATACAGTAACCATCGATTCGTCCATAAACACCCGGACACGAATCCAACCTAACCACCCATCATCACCCGGGTATCGGTTAACGGCAATACAAGTCAAATTCCTCACAATGGGAATTAACTTCACCAGAAATGCATAGGCACGCACAACACCATCATGCAACATTTTATCAGTCTATGAAACACACTAACTATCATAACTGAACCAAATTTCAAACATGATATTCTCAACAAATTATGCACACAATCAACAACATAAACATGCCTTTCATTCAGACCATTCAGATATCTCAATGTCACAGGTACACTACCTCTTATACACCAAATACACATCGAATAAATAATCACTTATTTTGAATTCCGACGCATTTTCAAAATAATTTTAAGTTACGGAAAATTCTTTCATTTCATAAAATAGAGCATTTAATTTAAGAAATAACGTCCAAAACGGCGACTAAAACGGACTTACGGTTTGAAAGTTATGAATTTTCAAAGTTTAGTATTTTTTAAAAAGTTACAGTGGAACCGGGTTCCTCCCTATGCAGGAACCGGTTCCCACAAAGTTCAAAAATCACGCCCCTGGAAAAATGTATGGGAACCCGGTTCCTACCCCACTGGAAACCGGTTCCTAGAAAATTTTCAGTTTTCTTTGGAAAAATATAACGTGGAACCCGGTTCCTCCCCAGGGACAACCCGGTTCCTGAGTTCAAAAATGCCCAGTTTTACAATTTTACACACTGGAACCCGGTTCCTCCCACTGGGGAACCGGTTCCCACGACTCACAGAGCCAAAAACACCAGTTTGACAGCAAAAGGCTTCCAAAATAATTTTCCTATTCTTTCCAATCCTACCCATACGATCCAATGCAGTAGAATCACTCAACCAACATCATTAACATGCAATATAACATACTTTGATCATTCCTAATGACCCTATAACATACAATTCACTTAATTCTACACAATCCGACACCAATTGGGATAATTCTACAAAAACCTAGAATTACTAAATTGAGATTCCTAACATACTACGATCCATACTATTGAATATCAAAATTGATAATACGCATTAATTAATCGAAATCACCCCTTACCTTGTGGGTTCTTCGAATTCTGACACTTCCGGTTTTTCTCCTTCCTTTTCCTCTTCTCAAATGCACGTACAGTGAGTTTTTCCAATAATGATTCCTTTTTACTCTTTTCCTTCTTTTATTCCTTTTATTATTCTATCATAATAAAAATAAAATAATAATGTGAGTAGAGCCTTTTACTCCTCACACCCTCACTTTACCCTTCACACCACCAATAATTCCACTTCCATTTAATTTAATTGATCCCATTAATCCAAAATACTAATAATTATATTCCTAATTAAATTTATAATTAAAAATTATAATTATTTAATAATCGAATTAATTGGGGTGTCACACTGGCTGTTAAGTACATCAGACTTCCTATCATGCTTTTATACAAGCTTTGATCTACATTTGTCCCACTTGTGTCTTTGTACAAATTTATATGAGTAGGAGCAGGAGTCCTTTTATGACTGGCATTTTCCATCCCAAATTTCTTGACAATATTCTTTGCATACTTGCTTTGAGAAAGGAAAGTTGAGTCTTCCATCTGTATGACTTGTAGTCCAAGAAAGTAAGTCAATTCTTCCATGAGGCTCATTTCAAACTCAGCTTGCATTTGGTTGGAAAAATGTCTCACCATTTTATCTGACATTCCTCCAAACACTATGTCATTAACATAAATTTGAGCTACCATTATCTTTCCGCCTTCATTCTTGACAAAGAGAGTTTTATCCAAACCTCCTTTCCTATAACCTTTATCAGTAAGGAACTTTGTCAACCTTTCATACCAAGCCCTAGGAGCTTGTTTCAGACCATATAAAGCTTTCGTAAATTTGTAAACATGATCAGGAAAATTAGGATCCACAAATCCTTTGGGTTGTTCTACATATACCTCCTCACTTAAGTAGCCATTTAGGAAGGCACTTTTCACATCCATCTGAAATAGCTTGAATTTCAGAATGCAAGCAACCCCTAGTAGTAATCTGATTGATTCCAGCCTGGCCACAGGAGGAAAAGTCTCATCAAAATCAATCCCTTCAACTTGAGTGTATCCTTGAGCAACAAGTCTTGCCTTATTTCTGGTGACAATCCCTTCTGCATCAGACTTGTTCTTGTAAATCCACTTTGTGCCAATGATGTTTGTTCCTTCTGGTCTAGGAACTAGCTCCCACACTTTCATGTTGTTTGAACTGGTTCAATTCATCTTGCATTTCTCCAATCCAATATTCATCAGTCAAGGCCTCCTTAACATTCTTTGGTTCAATCTTAGACACAAAACAAGAGTTTGAGATGATTTATCTAGATCTTGTAATGACTCCACAGTTAGGATCTCCAATGATGAGTTCCTTTGGATGTTTTTTCTGAATTCTGATGGAAGGATCTTTGTTAGCTTCCTCTGGTTCAGACTTTGGTGAAGTAGGGACAAGCACATCATCCTTATCAGACACTTGTGGTGATGTCTCAAACAATGTCTCAACATCATATGGGACATTGTTTTCCTCATGGTGATAATCAACTATGACATTAATAGACTCCATCATAACTTTAGTCCTGGAGTTGAATACCCTATATGCTCTGCTGTTTGTAGAGTATCCAAGAAAGATTCCTTCATCACTTTTAGAGTCCATCTTTCTCCTTTGTTCACGATCTTTCAGAATATAGCACTTGCTACCAAATACATGGAAATACTTCACAGTAGGTTTTCTTCCTTTCCATAATTCATAAAGAGTGGAGGATGTTCCCTTTCTCAAGGTGACCCTGTTGTGAACATAGCAGACTGTATTCATAGCTTCAGCCCAAAAATGAATAGGAAGTTTCTTAGCATGAATCATTGCTCTGGCAGATTCCTGTATAGTCCTGTTTTTCCTTTCCACAACTCCATTTTATTGAGGAGTTATAGGTGAGGAGAACTCATGATTGATTCCTTCTAAGGAGCAGAATTCATCAAACTTGCTATTCTCAAATTCCTTTCCATGATCACTCCTAATTCTGACAATGCATCCTTCTTTTTCTCTTTGAAGTCTCTTGCATAATTCTTTAAAGACATCAAAAACATCAGACTTTTCCCTGATGAAGTTTATCCAGGTGAATCTGGAAAGTCATCCACAACAACATAAGCATATCTTTTTCCACCAAGGCTTTCAACCTGCATAGGCCCCATCAGATCCATGTGCAGTAGCTCCAGCACCTTGGAGGTGGCCAGATGTCGTGACATTGGATGTGACATTCTGGTTTGCTTTCCAACCTAACATTCACCACAGACTCTCCCTTCATCAATATGAAGTCTTGGAATCCCTCTAACAGCCTCCATGGATATGATCTTTTTCATCCCTCTAAGATGCAAATGACCAAGTTTTTGGTGCCACAGTTTCACCTCCTTTTCATCTTTGGCTGTAGAACACACAGATGACAGGTTAGTGTTCTCAGACTCCCAAAAGTAACAATTATATTTTGATCTGACTCCTCTCATTACAACTTCTTGTTTTTCATTGGTTACAAGACATTCAGACTTGGTAAAGTTGACCTTGAATCCCAAATCACACAGTTGACTGATACTTATGAGATTGGCAGTCAAACCCTTCACCAGTAATACTTCATTCAGGTTTGGAACTCCAGGGCAGTCCAAGTTTCCAACACCTTTGATTTCTCCTTTAGTTCCATCTCCAAAAGTGACATAACTGGTAGTATGAGGTCTGACTTCATTTAGAAGATTCTTGATTCCAGTCATATGCCTAGAGAAGCCACTGTCAAAGTACCAGTCTTCCTTGACAGAGACTCTAAGGGAGGTGTGAGCTATCAAGGCTGCAGTCTTCTTCTTCCACTGTTGAGTATATGGTACCTTGTTGGTCTTAGGCTTGACATAAGGAATCTGATTAGGATATCCATATAGTCTATAGCAAAATGGCTTTATGTGTCCAAACCTTCCACAATAATGACATCTCCATTTTTGAAACTTTTTCTTCATGTTTCTCTGATCTTGATGTTGAGCCCTATGTTGTGACATCTGCTTTGAAATTGGTTTATCAGACCTGTTCTTTTTCTTGTTATCAGCAGATTTCTTTGTAGCCACATATCCTGAACCAGACACATTTCCTGCTCTATGTTGTGACATCTCCTTTGACATTGGTTTGCCAGGCCTGTTCTTCTTCTTGTTACCAGCTGGTTTCTTTACAGCCACATATCCTAGACCATGCATATTTCCTGCAATTTGTCCAGTCTGAAGGATTTCCTCCAACTTATCAGTTCCAATTGTCAGCATCTTTACAGACTTAGTCAACTGATCAAGTTTGGAGTTTAATACTATAACTTCACTGTTGAGATAACTTATAGTAGCAGTGTCTTCCTTCTTCTCAGCCTCCAACTTCACATTCTCAGCCTCCAACTTCACAATTAGCTTTTTTTGTTTCTCATTTTGCTGGCAGACTTCAGCACTTCTGATACATAGCTTCTTGTAAGTGTCAGCAAGTTCTTCAAATGTCACTTCCTCATCACTAAAATCATTATTAGAGTTACAAACTCCGGAGAGAGCAGTAACAAGTTTGGCAGATTCTTCTTCAGAGTCACTTCCTGAGTCACCATTAGACCAAGTGACAGCCATTCCTTTCTTCTGTTTCTTTAGAAAGGTAGGGAATTCAGCTCTAATGTGTCCATATCCCTCACATCCATGACATTGAATTCCTCTGCTTTGATTGCTCTTTTCTTCAGGTTTTGCTCTTCCGTTGGAGTCATAAGATCTGCTGATGTCAGATGAGATGTTCTTGACATTTGACCTTGACTTTGGATAATTTCTCTTGATGAGTTTGTTGAACTGTCTTCCAAGCATAGCTATTGCTTCAGATATCTTCTCTTCATCATCCTCCTTGCATTCCTCTTCAGTATTGGATACAAGGGCTATGCTCTTGTGTTTCTTGTCAACATTGTCACTGATCCCCATCTCAAATGTCTGAAGTGATCCAATAAGTTCATCAACCTTCAAGGTGCAGATATCCTGAGCTTCCTCTATAGCAGTCACTTTCATTGCAAACCTTTTAGGCAAGGATCTCAGAATCATTCTCACCAGCTTTTCTTCTGACATCTTTTCTCCCAATGCTCCTGAGGTGTTGGCAATCTCCAAGATGTTCATGTGAAACTCATGAATGGTCTCATCTTCCTTCATCTTCAAATTCTGAAATTTGGTAGTGAGCATCTGAAGTCTTGACATTTTCACCTTGGATGTACCCTCATGAGTGGTTTTAAGAGTGTCCCAAACATCCTTGGCTAGTTCACATTGATGTACTAGTCTGAAAATATTTCTGTCAATTCCATTGAATAAGGCATTCAATGCTTTAGAGTTGCCCAATGCTAGCTCTTCTTCTTCTTTGCTCCATTCTTCCTCAGGTTTCAGACTAGTAGTCCCATCTTTCTCAGGCTTGGTAGGATGTTTCCATCCTCTGTCAGCAGCTCTCCAAGCTTTAATGTCCAGTGAGTTCAAAAAAGCAACCATACGAGGTTTCCAGTAATCATAGTTAGATCCATCTAGCATGAGTGGTCTACTTCCAAATCCTCCTTCCTTGTCCATAACGCCAGAAACTATTATCCCTAGATCTCACCCAGAAATAATAGGCAGGGTGCCTGCTCTGATGCCAATTGAAATTCCTGGCAGCAGATACGTGATGTCACAGAGAATGTTATGACACAGTATCTGACACTCTGTTTAACAGTTCACACAATAAAGTAAAACAATAAAGAACACAAGCAATTGTTCACCCAGTTCAGTGTGTAACTACACCTACATCTGGGGGCTACCAAGCCAGGGAGGAAATTCACTATTAGTAGAATTAATTCAGGAATAAACCAACCAGTTTATCTCCTTCACTTAAGACCTACCCAATGCAACTTCAATCTAAGTCCCACTTAGACCTGAGTTCCTACTCACTCCCCCTCAATCACAACAGTGATATCAACCTATTGATTAATTAAATTGTGAAGACACTCTTCAATAAACATACTTGATTTTGCTTCAAAGCTTTAATCAAGAGACACAACACTCATGCTTCAAAGCTTTGAGTGATAAACAACCCTTACAACCAAATCCTAGTCCAAAACACTTATCAATTGATAATTGCTTGGCTCACAAGAGTAACTAGAATACACAAATAACAAACTGCTAAATCTTTAATACAGTACAAGAGGCGCAACAGCAGAGTAAGGATTCTTTTCCTATTATAGAAGCAGTCCTGTAACTTCAGTTTTGGGCTTCCATAATAATAGCTAGGGTTCACTTAATTTAACCTAAAGACTTGGTCTTTTTAACAAACCAATTTAGGGTTAACTAAGATTAACCACATAGCCACGTGAGCATGTGATCTAATTACATAAATCATAATAAAAACAGCTCAACAGAAATCCTGAAAAGTCTCAGGAAAAGTGAATCATGAAAAATGTCACGAATGTCATAACATTGGTTATGACATCAGTCATTCTTCTGCAGAATTCCAGCACATCAGTAAACTTCCAGTCTGAGCTGTACTTGAATCATTCTTCTTTTGCAGAATTTATCTTTAACTCTGAATGTCATGACATCAGTCAAGACATTGTCATATCCTAGTTTTACCAAGAATTAATGCCATCATAAAAACGCTTACAAATTCAGGAATAAACCAACCAATTTATCTCCTTTACTAAAGACCTACCCAATGCAACTTCAATCTAAGTCCTACTTAGACCTGAGTTCCTACTCACTCCCCCTTAATCACAGTAGTGATATAAACCTATTGTTTAATAGAATTGTGAAGACACTCTTCAATAAACATACTTGATTTTGCTTCAAAGCTTTAATCAAGAGACATAACACTTGTGCTTCAAAGCTTTGAGTGATAAACAACCCTTACAACCAAATCCTACTCCAAGGCACTTATCAAATGATAATTTCTTGGCTCACAAGAATAACTAGAACACAATAACAACAGTCTGCTTAATCTTCTACACAGTAAATGCGCAGCAGTCACATAAAGGTTTCTTTGATAATATAGAAGCAGTAAAGTCTTCAACTTGGGCCTCCATAATTATAGCTAGGGCTAACCAAAGTTAACCTAAAAACTTGGTCTTTCCAACATGCCAATTAGAGTTAAAACAGGGTTAACCTCAAAGCCACGTGAGCATATGATCTAACAATATAATCCATAATAAAACAGCTCAGCAGAATCTTGAAAACTCTCAGGAAAAGTAAATCTGCATAACAGTAAATGTTGCACAGAATGTCACAATATTGGTCATGACATCAGTCATTCTTCTTGCAGATTTCCAGCATAACAGTTCACAACGAATCTGAGCTGTACCTATATAGTTCTTCTTCTGCAGAATTTATCTTCAACTCTGAATGTCATGACATCAGTCAAGACATTGATATAAACCAGTTTTACCAAAAATTAAAGCCAACATAAAACACTTACATAAGATAAACCAACTAGATTAATTAGAATCACAACCTAAACCGAAAAATACTTATCGATTATTTGATTAATTAACATGTTAATACATTGTAGATTGATGAATGTTATAGTTGTTTAGTCTATTATATTGATAATACATTTACAACAACAATCAATATTGTAATTACTAATTTCTTAAAAGATTTTAATATATTTAACTTTTACCCATTTATAAAAAATAAATTATGTGGTTACACAATTATTTATATAAATTTACCACTTAAATTTGATTATATTCTCTTTGTCTCATTTTAGGTTTTTGTTAAAACTAAAACCTAATGATAGTTGATACAAATTATATAATATGATTGTGTAAAAATGAGAGATCTCAAGCTTAGTAACATTACCATTTTCACTTATAATTTTATTCGCATTCTTTCAAAAATTTAAAAGGTATGTGTTATTATTATTTGTATTTTTAGAATTTCATATATTGATGTGGATTAAAATAAACTAATTTTTGAAATTTACTTTAAATTTTCATTTTGCCTTTAACTCTGTCATTCAAACCAAACTTCAAAATTATTGATTATAATTATTATTCATTAATATTTATTCAAAGAGAAAAAAAGATTTATATGAATGTAGGATAGCATGTAGAATGTAGAATAGCATTCAAAATTCAGAAATATTTATTCAGAATTATTAAATATAATTATTATTCAAAGAAGGTAGAATAGCATCAACTATGGATTTATAAGATATAAATATTTATAAATTTATTGATTATTATAAGATATAAATATTTATAAATTTATTGATTATCTTCAAAAAGCAAAGCTTTTATGTATCTAGTTTAAAAATCAACATGTTGATTTGATATTATATAAATATTTACAATTTTATTCATTATCTCTATATAACAAATTTTTTGGTTGTTTAGATTTAAAATAAACATGTTGATTTACTATTAATAATATGATTTCTTATAGGTATAGTATGACCACTATCATTTTAAATTTTTTGACAATATTTATTTTTTACTTTATATTTTAAAATTATCAATGCTACTTTGTTTTTTAGTTATTAATATAATTTTTTTAAATATTTGAATCTAAACGTTCTTTAGCATTTCCATACAAAAACTCACATGCATCAAATGTTTGAGTATATTATCTAACCCACCAGTTAAAATTGTTGTTTTACAAACATTTTTCTTGGATTTTTTTAATATCCAAAATATTATTATTTGTGAAAAAAAATATAAAAATAAACTAGAAAAACAATAAAAGTAATTAAATTTGAAGGTGTTCTTATCAATTTTTCAAAATATGGATGAGATTTGTATTCTTTAATAACATAATAGAATGTTATTATTATTAAAAATTAATTACGGTAGAAAATTGAGACACGATGCATAAATAAATGAAAGAGTTAAAAATTAAAATCCCAATATATTTTTAACATATATAATAATAGTTATCCCATGAAAATATATAATTCAAAAGTCATATTCAATAAATGAAAATATTAATAATAAAATACATATTTTATAATGTATCCTGATTGTAGTTGTACCAATTTAAAAAGAAATATGCATGATTCCAATTGTCAAATTTAACTCATGTTTCCATGGAATATGAACTTTGTGTGATTTATTTTAATAATATAAATTTGTATTTTAGTTTAAAATTAAGATTTAATCAATATATAGGCCCTAAACTATTTTGGAATTTTAAAATAGATCCTAATGTAATATTAATTAACGTGTTGATGTATTATAAGTTTGATAATAATATTTGAGCGGTTTAATTTATTTTCTTGTTCAAGAATTATAGGATGAAATTAATCATATTTTAACACTAAAAATGTTAGAATCTTTGTCAAATTTAATATTGAAACTCAAATAGTCAAACACTAACATAAGTAATCACTGAGTCTTTGTAAATGTCAATCTTACAATTAGTGGATAAAACAACTCTAAAGGAAATTTTGAATAATGTGGGAATACACTAAGGTAATGTAAACATATAAAAAATTTCATTTTTAGTTGGTCTCATCTAAAATAGGAGGTCTAATGACAGATCTCCTATGTTCGATATTTTTTATTTGAACAAAACTTTTTTTTAAGTTCATCTAAATAGAATATAGTGTCTGCTCTGTTGCCAATTAAATTTTGACACAATTAAAAATATCATGATCAATAATATCATCATTGTCGTTGCCAATTAACAATAGTGTTCAGCTTCAATAAATTAAATAAATTAAAGAATGTTGAATTACAACTAAATTTAATAAATTAATACTATGCTTTAAGATATGAGAGAAACCTCTAGAGTGGCATACAAGCAACACAAAAAAGGCCTCAAATATAAATGCTAGCACGAAATATCTTCAATTCAATGCATGATATTACACGATGGAAATGAAGGTGCAAGAGAATGGAAACAACATATACGAGTCATATAGAAATAGATTCACCAAAGAGACAACATACAGACATGGAAGAACCAACCCTAATACAAAACCTATATATCACAATAGTTTGGAGAAAGATCCACTATTGGATAATGGTTCGTGCAAGTAAGTGTGCCTATTTTATACCATGGCGGTTAAGGTATATGAAAATATGGATAGTGTGCTACATTTAACAATGGAGAATGTTTGACATATTACTAAGATCGTTAAAATTTTAATAAAGTAGAATATTAGTCAATCAAAACTGAAATTTAGTCGTATACTTTAAATTTATGCTTAGCTCTAGACTTAGATATAATTGTTTTTGAAAAACATATTGCTAAACTAATTAATTCTATATAAGAATGAACAATCTACCATTAATATTAAAGGTATTTTACAAGGTATATCCTTTAATGAATGTATATTTGAATTCATAACATTTTAATTTTATTTACTTATAAACATATAATATTTCCTCTAGGTATATCATTATAACTATTATTTGAATATCATTGCAAGATTTTATCTTTCTGAAGATATTTTTCATTAATGAGTATCTTTTCACTAATTATTAAAATATATATTTCAACATTCTAATCTATAAACACACATACATTTCTTTCTTGTGGCTCGTATTCGTCAAAAATATTTATGTTTACTTTTTATACATATAAAAAAGAAGAAAATTTTAATTAATGATAATACTTATAAAAAATAATTTAAGCCACCTCCAAAAAAATATATTTAAATTTATTTATGGAATCCATTAATATTAATGACAAATGTTTTGTCAAAACTCAAAAGTGTCATTTATATTTTATGTTTGTGTAAAATATAATAATTAAATTTTTTATTTAAAATAGGCACAAATTAAGACAAAGGAGAAACAAAGTGATAGATTGCTTAAATTTTAAATTACAATTAAACTAAACTGTAAATAAAATTAATCAACTCCATAAATTAAAATCACAAGTAAAGCTAAAAATACTTATCATCAATTAAATAAATTACATGTTAATGTATTATTTAATTTGATTGAAGAATGATTTTTGTGTATTTATTGTGAAAAGATTTTATTTGTTTTAACTTTTATATCAGTTTATAAACAATAAAGTATGTTGTCATACAATGATTGTGGTAAATTTCAACTTAAATTATTTATATGCTCTTTGAAATATTTTATGTTTTTGTTAAACCTCAAACCTAATGAAAATAAATCAATTTACATAATATAACAATGCGAAAATTAAAGATTTCAAGTTTAACAAGTCGTATTTTTCACTTATTAATTTATTTCTTAATTTCACCAAAATTGAAAACTTACTAATTTCACATTATCCATTCAACTAATATATTGAGAAGATATGCATTATTTTTAATTATATTATCATTATTTTGGTATATTCATGTGGATTTAAATAAACCAATTTCTTTAATTTAGATTATATGTTTCTTTCCATAAACTTGGTCATTAAAAAAAAAAACATTGGAATTGATGTGAAATTGAGGAGGTTCAATTCACACACATTAGTCACCTAATTATGCATAACATCGAGTAAACATCAATAAGGCAAACAGTTCCAAAACTTCGAACCATTCTGCACTTGGGAAAAAATAATTTATTACTCCTTAGAAGGGCACGCTGAACGGGATTACTCGCTCTAAGGGGGATCTTCATATTTAAACTTTTCAACATTTAGGGGTGCATGCTGAGCGCGACCCCGTGCGCTCAGCGTGGTCTACAAAATGCAGAAAATATGTCAATAATAGAACATGACAACATACTTGCACAAAATATTACTAATTAAGGTCACAATCATGCATGATCAAGGATTAAGATAACACTTTCACTCAAACCCTCAACCCCAAAATCATGTCAATCCCACAAAATACCCCAAGGTCTCTATCTATGAGACTCACCTTGGCCAATTGAATGATTGAAAGGCTACCTTGCTGACCTAAAGCTCTTATCTTGTCCAAACTTTTACTTCCAAAGCCAACCATCCTGTAATCACCTTATTTTCCATTTTCAGCATGCATCCTCCAACTTCAAAGGTGTTTTTCTCCTTCAATACATAAGCTATGTTCACGAAATCATATACCATAATGAAGGTAAGTTTGTTTAGATTCCATAGCTTCAAGAATTATTCAAAATAAAACTATGAGTAAAAAGTTATGACTTGATTAGCGGAGCTAATCAAGAAATCTCGTACCCATATTTTTCACGAAAATCAGCAATAGATCAATAACTTCAAACGCATTTATCTGCCTCATCATGAACATGCAGAACATAAATTTTATATGCAAATTGAAGATAATTTCGTGAGCTTTCCGAAAATTGCAAGATGATAATGGACTTTGAGTTCTTCTGCTTTCTCTTTCTACTTTCTAATCATAAAAATCTGATTTTTATTAAGTATATTCTCAAACAAGGCCTTTAAAACTTATGCAATAATGTTTAATGTCTCATTGGCCATCCAACTAAGTGGTATTTACCCAATTGCCACTTAGTTGGTTTTTAACCAATTCCTCCTTAATTCTTACCAAGTCCATGTATTTCCCTAAATAATTCTTAGTGTATAATTATACACATACATTCTGATAAGGAAAGATAGGGATGTTACATTCCGCCCCCTTAAATAGAATTTACCCTCGAATTCCTTCCAATTACCATGAGAAATACTTCTAAATATCATAGGTTTGAGTGATTCTCATATTGAGAATTTGGGAGATTGAGAAACAATTGGGTAGAAAATAGGGTTTGTTCTTGAAAACTTGGAACAATATTATTTTAGGACTCATTTGTAATCTCTTGTAACAACATTCGAAATATAGTGAATCGGAGAGCTGTTATCTCTCTAAGACTAAGTTCATTTGATCGAACTGAGTAAACAAATATTTTGTGTTTCTCGCCTTATTTTATCTTATTTTGCAAAATGTAATACTTTTTTGTCAATATTGATGAGTTTCATTGATTTTAGTTGACAATGTTTAAAGGTTGAAAAACACCAGAAAGGGGGGGTTTGAATTGGGGTTTTGAAATAAAATAATTTGACAAAGTTATTTTTATCCTGGTTCGTTTAAACTCAAACTACTCCAGTCCACCCGTCAAGGTGATTTGCCTCTCTCAATGAGGTATTAATTCACTAATCAAGAATTGATTAAAAATCACCAAGACAACTGTCTTAGTCTTCTCGAGATCAACCACAACTTAGTTTCTCAAGGAATTTCAACTTTACAATCAATTACAAAACCATGTGTTTCAGGATGCTTCTAAAAAGCTATATCACAACTGTGGTTCTTACACAATTTTTTAAGCACTTAGGAACTAGAGAATATGAATGATTTCTTTGCAGATTTCTCTTTTTGTTGTATGCGCATAAGTTATTCTTATTATCTTCATAGATAGATCTTTATATAGGGGTCAAGAAAATTCATCCGTTGGAGACATATAACTTATATATGGAATGATGATATTTGGACTTAATTGATCTTTCCATAAAAACGAGATCCAGTTGGAAATCAGCCCTTACTTCAAATCATTATTTAATAAATAGTAACGCATCAGAACAAAGTAGCCATAACATATGTATCAGAGTTTGTAGAGCCACATGGTGCTTTAAGAAGTTTGACTTGAATCCTTGATGTCTTTATCAGAAGATGATGTAGCAGAGCTTTAAGGTTTTTAGATCAGTTGACAAGGTTTTAATCAGAGTTTGGTGCAGCCTTTGGTGCTTTTAGAAGTTCATCAGAACTTCTCTTAGAACGTGAAATTAAACTTCAGATCATGGATGAATCTTCTAACATATATCCATTGTATCAGAACTTCTATATTTTTTTAGATCAGAATCTTCAAACGTATATCCATTGTATTAGAACTTCTGTATTTATTCAGATCAGAATCTTCTTCTACTATCAGAACCATAACTTGTTCTTCTTTTCCTTTCAAGGTCAGAACTTCATCTGCATATTTTATTAAACAAAATTAGGAGACAACAATTTTTCATACAAAATATTTATTTATCAGGGTCAGAACATAATTGTCATCAACAGTACTTGTTATCATCAAAATTTCTAAGATAGGTGTAGAACCAAACCATGTTCTAACAATGTTCGTTGTCCTCACACATCAAAGTTTTTGTTGTGAATTGAACCTTCTCTATTTCACAACACTTCTTTAATAACTATAAGATATGAAGTGACATCAATGAATGATTTTGATTTTTTTTAACGACCAAATTTAAGGCAAGAAACATATAATCTAAATGAAATAAATTTGGTTTATTTAAATCCACATGAATATATCAAAATAACGAGAATACAATTAAAAATAATGTATATCTACATTTATAAATTTATTTTTGATACATATTTCAAACCCAATTTAACTTTTCCACACGAAACTTCTATTTACTTTTCTGATATTGGTGTGATTTATCTAATAACTATTATGTTTAATTTAAAAAGATCCTAATCTATTATTAATTAACGTGTTAAATGTACTATTATTATTTTTACTAGAATGTTTATTCATTCATTGAAAAATACATAGATCATTTCATATTCAAAAATGATCAATATCGAAAAAGGTAAATATGTAAACCATCTTGTAGTATATAGGTTATTAGCATACAATGATATTATAAAAGTGCTTACACATATGAAATAAATATAAAATTAATCAAAATATCCAAACTTTTGGATCTACAACACCCAAGTCTTCATCTGATATTTAATAAATTGAATTCAATATGTTAGTCTGGACCAATAAACACCATACTAAGAAGGAACACTAACAAATACCGAACAATACGATGAAAAACTTAAGAACACAAAAAGTGTAAGTAAATATATCCATATAACCAATTAACAATCATTGTATGACAACATACTTAATTTTTTATAGAATGATACATAAAAACCATATTTTTAATAGTAAAGCAACATGTTTATTTTAAACTTAGATACATAAAAACTATGTTAGTTTGAGGATAATCAATAAAATTGTAAATATTTATCTATTCGTAAACCAACATGTTGATTTTAAATCTAGATACATAAAATGTTTGTTTGTTTGAGGATAATAAATAAAATTGTAAATATTTATATATGAGTAAACCAACATGTTGATTTTAAATCTAGATATATAAAAACTTTATTTGTTTGAGAATAATCCATAAAATTGTAAATATTTATATCATATAAATCCACTGTTGATGTTATTTCAAATATAAAAATAATAATTATACCCTAGGCTTGAGTGATTCTTATATTCAGAGTTTTGAATATTCATAAACAATTGGGTAGAAAATAGGGTTTGTTCTTGAAAACTTGGAAGAATATTTTCTTAGAACTCATTTGTAATCTCTGGCTATCTCTCCTAGACAAAGGTCATTTGATCAAACTGAGTAAACGAAATCTCCGCCTCTATCTTTGATTTCCATACCCAAAATGATAAACGAATTCCAAATTTGTACTTTCACGTTGAGCGATCCTTCACCTGAACCGAGTAGATGTTCGATTGAGGCAACTTTGTTTTCCACCCGAACAGTGTTGGGGTTCTTTCTATCACCATTTGATTGTATTACCATATGTAGTGAAGAGTATTTTATGGTCAAAATGCGAGCTGATCTTTTCAGCCACTGCCAAGGATCTAAATTCGTCAAGTGTTTGTTGTCTCTGGTTATAAAGGTACTATTAATGTGTTTTGCATTATTGTTGATAACAATAACCCTGAGCATAAAATGTAAAAAGTTCAAACTCCAATACTTCTATTGCATCATCAAGTTCATATCTTTATTCATTAAATTTAAAAATAATTTATCTATTTTCTCTAAAGTTATTATTGTACGAACATGTTGAATTAGAAAGAGTAAGTTTTTACGAAAATTGTTAAATTTTAATAATAGAAACAAATATTAAATTAGTATGGCATATATGTAGCTCTATATTTCTCAAGTTACCCTAACAAAATTGAATCAAATTTATTCCAAAATAATTAAATTCAAGTGGTTGTCTTAGATACATCAAACATAAACTTTTAGAGGAAGGACTGAACCTAAATCCTCTGTCCCAATGCCATTAAGCTTCTTAAGAAAAGGAAAAGTCTTAGGTACAATATTTCCTAAGGAAAAACTTAATATTATTCATGCTTATCATTTATGAATAAGCAACTTAAAATCGGATGTTATGATGTACTATTGTTAATTGCGCTCTAACAAAAGACCAACCTTTTCCAATTTAGCTATGTTTCATGTATTAGTGTTAAGAGTACTCCCAATAGGTGTATTTATTTAATGATATTTATCTATGTCATAATGTGAATAATTAATGATTCCTTTTCCACTTGTTAATCCTTTGTTGACATTTCTCTTGTAGGAGCCTTGCCAACGTATTTCAATTCTAGTGGTCAGTTTCTTAGTTTCGCTTGCATCCAGGTTGTTGTTAAGCTCTTGCATTTGGCGACCAAAAGAATACACTCATAATTCTTGGCACGGATGAAAAGTAATATTTGAGAAATTGTAATATTTTTATATATTAATAATCTAGAACCACATTCAAGGTCAATAAATGGGAAAATATAAACCAAAACATAATAAGTTAGATACAAATATGTTTACAAAGCCACAATAACCGAGCACAAAAAGCTCCAAATCCAAAGGTTAATACTACAAAACAACCAATTGCAAAGGTCTAGAAAGAATTGCCACAATTCAACAAATAACAGATAAACAAAGAAGAAGCAACCTATTAAACATCAATGTCAACATTACCTTATATATACCTAAGTATGTGATATCGGAATATACTAATTTAAGTGTATGGTAAGAGCGCAAGACATAGTAGGAATATCTTGTATATATATTATTTACGAGATTATTTAGGTTTGTGAAGGAAGTGGTTATTATATTAACTAGGTTTGTGAAATAATTATACATACTTAATTTTAGTTCCTTAGTCATGTACGTACAATAACTTTCGGTTGTGTCGAAATTGTAGGTTAAATAACAGTGTTTCAACTCAACTACTTCAGAGAGAAAGCTTTAAAGTATGATTTTTAACATGATTATTTATTATTCTTCAATTATTAATATTTTTTAGGCATTTTTGTAATGTTAGTTGGGGTAATATATGACATTTTATATTTTAATTTATGTTTTTTTTATTCTAGAAAAAATTATGTTAAGAGTGTTGGGCTATATGATGTAAAATCATTTATTTTTAAACAGTAATAAAAATTTAAATTAAAAATATGAATGAAAAAAGATATAGTAACAATTTGCAAGATATAGTAACAACTTGTATCGTTGGAAAAAAAATAAGTTTTGACAACATTTAAGGTTCTTGATAAAAGTATTTTTTTCGTAACGATTATAGTCATTTAGTTTTATTAAACAAAGATTCAGTAATTATTGTTGTAAAAATATTGATTATGACAAGCGAAATCAATTGTCGTTACAAAGATTTTTGCAACGCACTTATACCAACAATATACAATGACATATTTTCCCTTGCAAAAAACACCTTTTGCAGCAATTTTGTGTTTTTCTCAATAATTTTTAGCGCTGCAAAAACTCGTTTTTATTGTAGAATGTACTACTTAATTAAATTGATGATTTTTCAGTAGTTTGGTCTACTTTATTGATAATACATTTACAACAATCAATCTTGTAATAATAAATCTTTTAAAAGATTTTAACTTGTTTGATTTTTATCATTCTATATAAAATAAATTAAGTTCTTATACCGTTATTTATATAAATTTATCAGTTAAATTGATTATATTCACTTTGACGCAGTTTAGGTTTATGTTAAAACTTAAACCTAATAACAATTCAAATAATTTATACAATATGACTAGCTAACAAAGAGATATTTCAATCTTAATACGATTGTCTTTTTCACTGATTATTTTATTATTCTTAATTGTATTTTGAGAATTTCATATATTTATGTGAAGTAAATTAAGCTTGAGAAGATATGTATTATTTTTATTTGTATTTTGGGAATTTCATATATTCATGTGGACTAAAATAAGCTAAATTTTGAAATTTATTTTATATGTTCCTTTCCTTGGACATATAAGATTTATTTTATTTCATTCAAAACATATTATGTTGGATTGTTTCACCATCATTTAAGATTATTTAAGTTTTAATAATAAATTTGTTCCTTTCCTTCGACATTAAAATTTAGTTATATTTTTTCGTAACGATTATTGTCATTTAATTTTATTAAACAAAAATTTAGTAATTATTGTTGTAAAACACCTTTTGCAGCTATTTTGTGTTTTTCTCAATAATTTTTAGCGCTGCAAAAACTCGTTTTTGTTGTAGAATATACTACTTAATTAAATTGAATATTTTTCAGTAGTTTAGTCTACTTTATTGATAATACATTTACAACAATCAATCTTGTAATAATAAATCTTTTAAAAGATTTTAACTTGTTTAATTTTTATCATTCTATATAAAATAAATTAAGTTGTTATACAGTTATTTATATAAATTTATCAGTTAAATTGATTATATTCACATTGACACAGTTTAGGTTTATGTTAAAACTCAAACCTAATAACAATTCAAATAATTTATATAATATGACTAGCTAACAAAGAGATATTTCAATCTTAATAGGATTGTCTTTTTCACTGATAATTTATTATTCTTAATTGTATTTTGAGAATTTCATATATTTATGTGGACTAATTAAAGCTTTAAAAGATATGTATTGTTTTTATTTGTATTTTGGGAATTTCATATATTCATGTGGACTAAAATAAGCTAAATTTTGAATTTTATTTTATATGTTCCTTTCCTTGAACATATAAGATTTATTTTATTTCATTCAAAATATATTATGTTGGATTGTTTCACCATCATTTAAGATTATTTAAGTTTTAATAATAAAATTGGTCCTTTCCTTCGAAACATATTATGTTGGATCTTAATAAAATTGTTCTTTTCCTTCGACATTAAAACTTAGTTATATTTTTGATAGTTAAGTTATTCTTAGCTCTATAGTTAGATAAAATTGTTTGAAAAATACATTTTTGACAAACTCAATAATATTATTCTAATATTTATTTATTTTTGATAGTTAAGTTAATGAATATATCATTATCAATAATTGTTTGCTTATAAAAGTATGGGGTATAAGTTAATACTTATTCCTTTGGTGTATTTAGATTTGAATTTACAAGGTTTGTTTGTTTATAAAAGTATGGTATCTTCTATAGATATATCATTATCTCTATTACATGAAAATTATTGTAAGCTTCTATCTTTCGTATGATATTTTTTGTTAATGCCTATCTCTTCACTATTCATTAAGATATATTTTTTAACATTCTAATATTGAAGTATAATATAATTTTAGTCTAAAAAGCAGTGTTTTAAAACCCAGCCCGACCCGGCCGGTCGGACCGGTCTGACCGAGAACCGGTGGTCCAGGCGGTCCGATTAAGGGATAAGACCGGAATTATATTTAGACCGGATGAAACTGGTGTGAACCGACCGGTTCACCGGTTAAACCAGTGAACCGGCGGTTTTGACTGAACCGACGAGTTTGACTATTTTTTTGTTAATTATTTTTAAAAATATTGTTATAGATGAAATAGATTTAGATGAGGATGAAGATGGAGACATGGATAATGCACAAGATACTATTGTTGATATTGTGAGTCAATAAAAAAGCAACACCGGAGAAGATAAAGTTGGTGGAGAAGACAATGAAGCTGAAGATGAATATGAATATCAAGATTATGACAATTTGACTTCATGAACATAAAAAATTATGGATCGTTGAGTGTGGATTTTTGTGACTTATTATAATACTATAACTTATGAATTGTTAAGTTTCTATCACTTATTTGAATTTATAATTTGCTACATTAAGTTTCTATCACTTATTTTGATTGTTACTAATACTTTTGTTTATTCTAAATTATTTGAATTTATAATTTTCTATATTATTATAGTTACAAATTTCATATAATGAATATATTTTTTTTATAGAAACTGGGTCAAAAGCCATGCGGCCTGACCAGTGACCCACTGGTCCGACCAGTAACCCAGTGACCCAGTAACTTTACCGAGTCGATCACCGGTCCGGGTTTTAAAACATTGCTAAAAAGTTTGTAAAATTTCCATCCTGAAACTCAAATTCATCAAAGGTGTAAGTATGTTTATGTTACACTTATATGGATAAGAAAATTATCAATGTTGATTCTACTTTAATAAACACCTCTAACCCACCACTTAAAATAATTGTTTTTCAAATACTTTATGTGATTTTTTTTAATATCTACAATATTGTTATGTGTTAAAATTAAAAATGAAATTAAAAAATAAATTAGAAAAATTATACAAATAATTAAATTTGAAGGTGTTCTTGATCAATATTTTAAAATATGGATAAAATTTGTATTTTTTATAATATAATAGAATCTTATTATTATTAAAAATTAATTATTGTAGAGAATCGATACATAATACATAAATAAATAAACAAATGAAAGAGTTAAAACACCATATAAGTAATTTTTTTAAAACACTTTTCTGTAATTTTTTTATTTCAAACACCGTAGAATGTTTTATTTCAAACACTTTTTTGTAATTTTTTTTAAATATCCACAATATTGTTTACATGTGAAAAATGAATTAAAAAAGTAGAAACAAAACACACCATATAATTAATTAAATTTGAAGGTGTTCATAATCAAAATTTAAAAATATGGATGTAATTTAGATACTTTAATAAAATAATAAAATGTTATAAACTCTAAAAATTAATTACTATAAAGAATCAACACATAATACATAAATAGATGAAATTGTTAAAAATTAAAAACACACCGTATCTTTAACATATATAATATATATTTTACGATTGACAATGTATAATTCAAAAGTCATATTCAAAACATGAAAATAAAGATAAAATACATATTTTATGTAACATATAACGATGGTATCCTGCTTGTAGTTGTTAGAAATTAAAAAAAATGATTCTAATCGTAACATTCCAATAGTCATATTTTCTGTAAGATATAGCGATGGTATCTTACAAGTAATCTACATTTGAGTCTTTGGAAAAGTCCCTCTTGAAATTAGTGGATAAACAAACTATAAATGAAATTTTGTAAAAAGTGGCAACACACCAAGGTGATGCAAACCTATAAAATATTTTTCTTTTTAGCTGATGTCATCTAAAACAGGTGGTGTAACGACAGATCCTCAAGGTTATTTATTTGAACATAACTTGTTTTTTCTGGAGTTCATCTAAATAAAATTTGATGTCCACTATGCTGTCAATTGAATTTTTGGTATGAGTACAAATGTTGGATACGATGTATGACACAATGTGTACAACATAGTTATTATATTGCTATTAATGGTATTTATAGACTTATTATTACATTAACACTTCTTGTTTGTAGTCATTTCCTAAAACTCCTCCTATATATGAGAATCACTTTAACTTTCTCTTAATCACTAAAATTAGTGTTTAACTTCAATAGAAAATTTAAAGGACGTTGAATTACAATTCAATTAAATAAAATAAACTCTATCCTTTAATATATGAGGGGAAGCACTATAGTAGCATTCAAGCAACACAAAAAAGGACTCAAACATAAACGTTAGCACTAAAGATCTTTAGTTCAACGAATGGTATTACACGATGGAATTGAAGGTGCAAGAGAATGAGAAACAACATATGTGAGTCATATAGAAATATATTCACCAAAGAGACAATATACAGACAGGGAAGAACCAACTCTAATACAACACCTATATATCATAATAGCTTGGAGAAGGATCCCACTTTGGATAGTGGTTTGTGCTAGTAAGTGTGCTATTTTATACCATGGCGGTTAAGCTATATGATGAAAATATCGATAGTGTTCTACATTTAACAATGGAGAATGTTTGACAAATTACTAAGATCATTAAAATTTTAATAAAGTAGAATATTAGTCAATTAACACTGAAATTTAGTCTTATACTTTAAAGTTAAGTTATGTTTAGCTCTTGAGTTAGATATAATTGTTTTAGAAATACATATCGCTAAACTAATTGATTCTACTCCACCATTTATTTCTAATATAGAAAAATGAGCAATCTACCATTAATATTAAAGGTATCCTATAAGTATATCCTTTAATGAATCTAGATTTGAATTCATAACATTTTATTTAGTTATAGACGTATAATATTTCCTCTAGGTATATCATTATACCTATTATTATTGCAAGATTTTATCTTTTTGAAGATATTTTTCATTAATGAGTATATTTTCACTATTTATTAAAAAATATATTTCAATATTCTAATCTATAAGCACACATACATTTCTTTCTCATGGTTGATAGTCGTCAAAAGTATTTATGTTTATGTTTATTTTTATACATATAAAGGAGAAGAAAATTTTAATTGATGAGAATACTTATAAAAAAATAATTTAACCCACATCCTATAAAAATATATTTAAATTTATTTATGGAATCCATTAATGTTAATGGCAAATGTTTTGTCAAAAGTGTCATTAATATTTTATGTTTGTGTAAAAAATAATAATTAAAAAATTTTCTAAATAATCACAAATTAAGACAAAGGAGAAACAAAGTGATAGATTGCTTAAATTTTAAATTACAATTAAACTAAACTATAAATAAAATTAACCAACTCCATAAATTAAAATCACAAGTAAAGCGAAAAATACTTATCATCAATTAAATAAATTACATGTAAATATATTATTTAATTTGATAGATGAATGTTTTTTGTGTATTTATTGTGAATACATTTGAAATTTTATAAAAAGATTTTATTTGTTTTAACTTTTATAAACACTAAAGTATGTTGTCATGCAATGATTTTGGTAAATTTCAACTTAAATTTTTTATATGCTCTCTGAAATATTTTATGTTTTTGTTAAACCTCAAACCTAACGAAAATAAATCAATTTATATATTATAACAATGCAAAAAATAAAGATTTTCAGTATAACAACTCGTATTTTTCACTAATTAATTTATTTTTTAATTTTCCCAACATTGAAAAGTTACTAATTTCACTTTATCCATTCAACTAATCTATTGAGAAAATATCCATTATTTTTAATTAGATTATCATTATTTTGATATATTCGTATGGATTTAAATAAACCAATTTCTTTAATTTACATTATATGTTTCTTTCCATAAACTTGTTCATTTAAAAAAAAAAATCATTGGAATGGATGCGATATTAATAAGATTCAATTCGCACCAAAAAAATTTATGTTTGAGACAACAAACATTAGCAACTAAAATAAATGAAATTTATCAATAATAACAAAATATATTTTAAATTTTGCAGATTAAAATAAAATAAGGTGAGAAACACAAGATGCTTATTTAGTCAAGTCAATCAAATGATCTTTGTCCGAAAGACAGAGCAACTCTCTGACTCACTATACTTCTAAAGTTGTTACAAGAGATTACAAATAAGTCTTAAGAAAATATTCTTCCAAGTTTTCAAGAACAAACCTATATTCTATCCAATTGTTTCTCATTCTCTAAAACTCTCAAATATAAGAATCACTCAAACCTAGGGTATTTAGAAGTATTTCTCAAACCTCTTACATGAGTCCAAAAGTTTCCCCAAAATCCTTGCATCGTATAATTACTTTAGCCCATGGTTGCTGACATATTTATGATTTACATCTTTGGTTTTTTGTTTAGTGATATGAAAGTAATAGTGTGTTAAACATACATGGACAAGTAATAGTGTGTTATACTTGAAAAAAGACATATAACCCACCTCTTGAAACTTTTTTGTTTCCATATTTTTTTAAAAAATATTTTAATGTTAAGCACAAAGTTATTGTCAAAAGTTTCATTCATTTTTTATGTATTTATAAAAAAAACTTATAAAAAAACTTTTAAAAGAAAAATGGAGACAAAGATAAACAAATTAAAAACTTGTGTAATTTTTTAATTATACTTAAACCTAAAAAGATATAAGATAAACCAACTAGATTAATTAGAATCACAACCTACACCGAAAAATACCTATCGATTATTTGATAAATTAACATGTTAATATATTATAGATAGATGAATGTTATATTAGGTTAGTGTATTATATTGATAATACATTTACAACAACAATCAATATTTTAATTACCAATTTCTTAAAAGATTTTAATATGTTTAACTTTTAATCATTCTATAAAAAATAAATTATGTTGTTATACAATTATTTATATAAATTTACCACTTAAATTTGATTATATTCTCTTTGTCTCATTTTAGGTTTTTGTTAAAACTAAAACCTAATGATAATTGAAACAATTTATATAATATGAATGTGTAAAAATTAGAGATTTCAAGCTTAGTAACATTACCTTTTTCCCTTATAATTTTATTCACATTTTTAAAAAAATTAAGAAGGTAGGTGTTATTATTAATTGTATTTTTAGAATTTCATATATTCATGTGGATTAAAATTAATTAATTTTTGAAATTTAGAATTTCATATATTCATGTAGATGAAAATAGATTAATTTTTGAAATTTACTTTATATGTTCATTGCCTTTTGGTCATTCAAACAAAACTCAGAATTATTGATTATAATGTTTATTCATAAATATTTATTCAAAGAGAAAAAAAAGGATTTATATGAATGTAAAATCGCATTTATAATGTAGAATAGCGTTCAGAATTCAGAAATATTTATTCAGAATTATTAAATATAATTATTATTCAAAGAATGTAGAATAACATCAAGAATGGATTTATAAGATATAAATATTTACAATTTTATTGATTATCTTCAAAAAAAAACAAAGATTTTATGTATCTAGATTTAAAAGCAACATGTTGATTATCTTTTATATAGATCTTTACAATTTTATTCATTATCCTCTGTATATAAGATATATCGATGGTATCTTACAAGTAATCTATTTTGTGTCTTTGGAAAAGTCACTCTTGAAATTAGTGGATAAACAAACTATAAATGAAATTTTGTAAAAAGTGGGAATACACCAAGGTGATGCAAATATATAAAATATTTTTATTTTTAGTTGTTGTCATCTAAAATAGGTGGTGTAATGAAAGAACCTATATATTCAATGTTATTTAATTGAACATAACTTGTTTTTTCAAGAGTTCATCTAAATAAAATTTGGTGTCCACCATGCTGTCAATTGAATTTTTGGGTATGAGTGCAAATGTTGGATACGATGTATGACACAATGTGTACAACATAGTTATTATATTACTATTTATGGTATTTGTAGACTTATTATCACATGAACACTTCTTGTTTGTAGTCACTTCCTAAATCTCCTCCTATATATGAGAATCACATTAACTTTCTCTCCTTCACCAAAATTAGACTTTAACTTCAATAGACAATTTAAAGAACGTTGGATTACAATTCAATTAAATAAAATAATCTCTATGCTTTAACATTTGAGTGGAAGCGCTATAGTAAGCAACACAAAAAAAGGACTCAAACATAAAAGCTAGCACTAAAGATATTTAGTTCAACACATGGTATTACACGATGGAATTGAAGGTGCAAGAGAATGGGAAACAACATATACGAGTCATATAGAAATACAGTCACCAAAAAGACAACATACAGATATGGAAGAACCAACCCTAATACAAAACCTATATATCATAATAGTTTGGATAAGGATCCCACTTTTGGATAGTGATTCGTGCTAGTAAGTGTGTTATTTTATACCATGGCGGTTAAGGTATATGAGGAAAATATGGATAGTGTGCTACATTTAATAGTGGAGATTGTTTGACAAATTACTAAGATCGTTAAAATTTTAATAAAGTAGAATATTAGTCAATCAACACTGAAATTTAGTCGTATACTTTAAAGTTAAGTTATGTTTAGCTCTAGAGTTAGATATAATTGTTTTAGAAATACATATTGCAAATCTAATTGATTCTACTCCATCATTTATTTATAATATAGAAGAATGAACAATCTACCATTAATATTAAACGTATCTTATAAGTATATCCTTTAATGAATCTAGATTTGAATTCATAACATTTTATTTACTTATATACATATAATATTTCCTCTAGGTATATAATTATACCTATTATTATTGAAAGATTTTATCTTTCTGAAGATATCTTTCATTAATGAGTATCTTTTCACTATTTATTAAAATATATATTTCAACATTCTAATCTATAAGCTCGCATGCATTTCTTTCTAATGGCTCGTAGTCGTGAAAAATATTTATGTTTATTTTTTATACTTACAAAGGAGAAGAAAATTTTAATTAATGATAATACTTATAAAAAATAATTTAACCCACCTCCTAAAAAATATATTTAAATTTATTTATGGAATCCATTAATGTTAATGACAAATGTTTTGTCAAAAGTGTCATTTATATTTTATGTTTGTGTAAAAAATAATAATTTAAAAAATTTAAAAAAAGGCACAAATTAAGACAAAGGAGAAACAAAGTGATAGATTGCTTAAATTTTAAATTACAATTAAACTAAACTGTAAATAAAATTAATCAACTCCATAAATTAAAATCACAAGTAAAGCTAAAAATACTTATCATGAATTAAATAAATTACATGTTAATGTATTATTTAATTTGATTGATGAATGTTTTTTATGTATTTATTTTGAAAAGATTTTATTTGTTTTAACTTTTATATAAGTATATAAATAATAAAGTATGTTGTCATTCAAAGATTGTGGTAAATATCAACCTAAATTATATATATGGTCTTTGAAATATTTTATGTTTTTGTTAAACCTCAAACCTAATGAAAATAAGTCAATTTATATAATATAAAAATGCGAAAATTAAAGATTTCAAGTTTAACAACTTGTATTTTTCACTTATTAATTTATTTCTTAATTTCATCAAAATTGAAAAGTTACTAATTTCACTTTATCCAATTAATTTATTTCTTAATTTCACCAAAATTGAAAAGTTACTAATTTCACTTTATCCAATCAACTAATCTATTGAGAAGATATGCATTATTTTTAATATAATTTTCATTATTTTAATATATTCTTGTGGATTTAAATAAACCAATTTCTTTAATTTAGATTATATGCTTCTTTCCATAAAATTGGTCATTAAAAAAAATCATTGGAATTGATGTGAAATTGAGAAGGTTCAATTCGCACCAAAAACTTCTATGTATGACACAACAAACATTAGCAACTAAAATAAATGATATTTATCAATAATAACAAAAAAAAATATATTAAATTTTTTGGATTAAGATAAAATAAGGCGAGAAACACAAAATGTTTATTTACTCAAGTCCATCAAATAATCTTTGTCTAGGAGACTGAGCAACTCTCTAATTCACTATACTTCTAAAGTTGTTGCAAGAAATTAAAAATAAGTTCTTCTGAGAAAGTATTCTTCAAAGTTTTAAAGAACATGCCTCTTATCTATCTAATTGTTTCACATTCTCTAAAACTCTCAAATATAAGAATCACTCTTTTACATGATTCCAAACTTTTCCAAAAATCCTTGCATCATATAATTACTTTAGTCCATGTTGTTGACATATTTATGATTTACATCTTTGGTGTGTTGTTTAGTAATATGAGAGTAATAATGTGTTATACATACATGGACAAGCAATAGTGATATGCGATTAATAATGTGTTATACATACAGGGACGGACAAGTAATAGTGTGTTATCATTGAAAAAAAGACATATAACCCACCTCTTGAAACTTTTTTGTTTCAATATTTTTGTTGTAAAATCTTTTAACGTTAATGACATATGTATTGTCAAAAGTTACTTTTATTTTTTATGTATTTATTAAAAAAATTAAAAAGAAAACTTTAAAAAGAAAAATGGAGACAAAGTTAAACAAATTGAAAACTTGTTTAATTTTTTAATCACTCATAAACCTAAAAAGATATAAGATAAACCAACTAGATTAATTAGAATCACAATCTAAGCCGAAAAATACTTATCGACTGTTTGATAAATTAACATGTTAATACATTGTAGATTGATGAATGTTATAGTAGTTTAGTCTATTTTATTGATAATACATATTGTAATTACTAATTTCTTAAAAGATTTTAATATATTTAACTTTTAACCATTCTATAAAAAATAAATTATGTTGTTACACAATTATTTATATAAATTTACCACTTAAATTTGATTATATTCTCTTTGTCTCATTTTAGGTTTTTGTTAAAACTAAAACCTAATGATAGTTTATACAATTTATATAATATGATGGTGTAAAAATGAGAGATCTTAAGCTTAGTAACATTACCATTTTCACTTATAATTTTATTCGCATTTTTTCAAAAATTAAAAAGGTATGTGTTATTATTATTTGTATTTTTAGAATTTCCTATATTGATGTGGATTAAAATAAACTAATTTTTGAAATTTACTTTAAATGTCCATTGCCTTTAACTCTGTCATTCAAATCAAACTTTAGAATTATTGGTTATAGTTATTATTCATAAATATCAGTTATTATTCATAAATATCTTGTGATAGAGAAAAAATAAGATTTATATGAATGTAGAATAGCATTCAGAATTCAGAAATATTAATTCAGAATTATTAAATATAATTATTATTCAAAGAAGGTAGAATAGCCTCAACTACGGATTTATAAGATATAAATATATATAATTTTATTGATTATCTTCAAAAAGAAAAGCTTTAATGTATCTAGTTTTAAAATCAACATGTTGATTTGATATTATACAAATATTTACAATTTTATTCATTTTCCTCTATATAACAATTTTTTTGGTTGTTTAGATTTAAAATAAACATGTTGATTTACTATTAATAATATGATTTCTTATAGGTATAGTATGACCACTATCATTTTAAATTTTTTGACAATATTTATTTTTTACTTTATATTTTAAAATTATCAATGCTACTTTGTTTTTTAGTTATTAATATAATTTTTTTAAATATTTGAATCTAAACGTTCTTTAGCATTTCCATACAAAAACTCACATGCATCAAATGTTTGAGTATATTATCTAACCCACCAGTTAAAATTGTTGTTTTACAAACATTTTTCTTGGATTTTTTTAATATCCAAAATATTATTATTTGTGAAAAAAAATATAAAAATAAACTAGAAAAACAATAAAAGTAATTAAATTTGAAGGTGTTCTTATCAATTTTTCAAAATATGGATGAGATTTGTATTCTTTAATAATATAATAGAAATTTATTATTATTAAAAATTAAAGGTAGAAAATTGACACAATGCATAAATAAATGAAAGAGTTAAAAATTAAAATCACAATATATATAATAACAGTTATCCCATGAAAATATATAATTCAAAAGTCATATTCAATACATGAAAATATTAATAATAAAATACATATTTTATATACGATATATTGATGGTATCCTGTTTGTAGTTGTACCAATTTAAAAAGAAATATGCATGATTCCAATTGTCATATTTAACTCATGTTTTCATGGAATATGAACTTTGTGTGATTTATTTTAATAATATAAATTTGTTTTTTAGTTTAAAATTAAGATTTAATCAATCTATAGGCCCTAAACTATTTTGGAATTTTAAAATAGATCCTAATGTAATATTAATTAACGTGTTGATGTAGTATAAGTTTGATTGTAATATTTGAGCAGTTTAATTTATTTTCTTGTTCAAGCATTATAGAATGAAATTAATCATATTTTAACCCTAAAAATGTTTGAATCTTTGTAAAATTTAATATTAAAACACAAATAGTCAAACACTAACAAAAGTAATCTCTGAGTCTTTGTAAATGTCAATCTTACAATTAGTGGATAAAAAAACTCTAAAGGAAAGTTTTAATAAAGTGGGAATACACTAAGGTAATATAAACATATAAAAATTTCATTTTTAGTTGGTGTCATCTAAAATAGGTGGTCTAATGACAAATCTCCTATGTTCGATATTTTTTATTTGAACAAAACTTTTTTTTAAGTTCCTCTAAATAGAATATAGTGTCTGCTCTGTTGCCAATTAAATTTTTTGGTTATGAGCACAAATATTGGATATGATGTATGACACAATTTACAATATCATTATCAATAATATCATCATTGTCGTTGCCAATTAACAATAGTGTTCAACTTCAATAAATTAAATAAATTAAACAATGTTGAATTACAACTCAATTTAATAAATTAAATACTATGCTTTAAGATATGAGAGAAACCTCTAGAGTGACATACAAGCAATACAAAAAAGGCCTCAAATATAAATGCTAGCACGAAATATCTTTAATTCAATGCATGATATTACACGATGAAATTGAAGGTGCAAGAGAATGGAAACAAAATATGTCAGTCATATAGAAATACATTCACCAAAGAGACAACATACAGACATGGAAGAACCAACCCTAATACAAAACCTATATATCACAATAGTTTGGAGAAGGATCCCACTATTGGATAGTGGTTTGTGCTAGTATGTGTGCCTATTTTATACCATAGCGGTTAAGGTATATGAAAATATGGATAGTGTGCTACATTTAACAATGGAGAATGTTTGACAAATTACTAAGATCATTAAAATTTAATAAAGTAGAATATTAGTCAATCAACACTAAAATTTAGTCATATACTTTAAAGTTAAGTTATGTTTAGCTCTAGAGTTAGATATAATTGTTTTTGAAATACATATTGCTAAACTAATTGTCACACCCCAAAATTTGCCATCCTAACTTCAAGTCGTCTGACTTAGGCATCATATTCATCTGCATACTCTTCCATTAAGTCATTGACATTAAACAGTCATTTACTCGTTGCATATGCATCATTTCGTCGTATTTAAACAGATCGAAAGTCAGTCTAAATCGATATTCACATCATTTTTTAGTTATAAATTACCCGTTATTTTACTTCATTTATTTTTACCTCTCTGTTTGTTTATTACATTGTTTTAAAATTATTTACATGTTGATGATATCGATATTTCGATTTTATAAACAGACTGTTAAAATCGATTCGACACTGTGCGAAAATTAGCGAGGAAAATATTTCAAGTTTTCATCTTTTAATCACTGTTTTATAAATTTACGTATCGCGTAAATCATAAAAATGTGCTTTCCCTAATTTTTCGGTACATTTCGAAGTCTCGTTTTTAACTGTAAGCGTTTTAAAGTCGGGTATTCTTTATTATCATTTTATTTCGATTTTAACCATTTCAATAATTTTTCTTTAATTTATAAGACCCGTAATTTATTTTAATGTGCTCATTTTATTTTTTCGAATAATTTATTGTCTGAACTTTTAACATTCTTGACAATTTTAGGTGTCCAATTTTTGTCTCCAAAAATCAAAATCAAAATATTTTCAGATATGTTAATTTTTGGTCTATTGGGCTTTGTAGCCCATTTTATGATTAAGGGCATTTTTGGCATTACAAAAATATTGTGAAAACCTAATTTTTTAGTATATATATTATGTTACTAAGTTGCAACAAAGGGAGGCCAAATTGGAATTGAAACGGAACAGAGGCGAAATCGTGAAAAAAGAGGAAGTAGAAAAAACAAAAATCAAATTATAAGGAAAAAACTCATTTTATTCTTCATCCGCGAGCCTCCATCCATTGTATCACCTCCACTCTTCAGCCGTTCATCTTCCTTCTGCCACCCTTACCACAACAGTCGCTCCTTCTTCATTATTCCAACCACCTCACCCATTTTCACCGTAACATCCCATTCATAACTTCCGACTCACCTTCCTCTCTTCAATCCCTCACTATTTTCCTCCATCGCCGGTTCCATCACCATCATCATCAACAAAACAACAGAACAACTCCCTCTGTTTCTAACCCTCGCTGCCTGTCTCTCCTCACCACCATGAACCTGCCTCTGTCTCACCTTCCTTCCCTCGTCGTAACCCCCATCTTCCATAAGCTCACTTTTGTCGACCACCTCCGTAACACCTCCAACACCCCTTCATCACTCTCACTGTCCGTCGGAAACTCCTTCAATCCATCTTCCTCACCATTGTGAAACCACCAGAACATTGCTCTGTCTCACCGCTACTGCCTTCTCTCCTTCACACCTTTACTCCGTCAACCACCATTAAACCTCACTGTTACCCATGTCCTCCTCAAACTCATAGCCTTCGACCCTCATCGGAACCTCTCGCCATTCCTTCGTTTCTCACAACCGCGACACCGTCGCTGCCATACCCCTCCTATAGCATCCTTCCGTTTCTCATTTCGGTGCCGTATTTGCCTCACCATAGAACAAACAACCTCCAACCGGCAACATACTCCCTCGCGTCATCCATCCACTGGTGGCGCCCTGTCGCAACTTTCCTCTATTCTGTTCATCATCTGCTTTTGATTTCAAATTGGAGCATCCGTCGAGTTCCTCTCATCAACTTTCGGGATACCTCAATCTTCAAACAATTGGATCATCGGTTCCCGTTGTCCAGCTTCAAATCGGTAAGAATTTAATTAAAGTTCTGTGATGTTCGGTTGATAGGATGAAACTTTCAGTTAACTATATTGCTGTGATAATCTGGTGAATTAGAATTGTTCATATGGTATGCTATTGGTTTTAGATCTTGTGTCAGCATTCTCTGGATTTCAGAATGGTTAAACTGTTATGCTACCATGGTTTGATACCGTATTTTCTACCTTTAACAATGGAGAATGTTGGACAAATTACTAAAATCATTAAAATTTTAATAAAGTAGGATAAAATTTTAATAAAGTAGGATATTAGTCAATCAACACTAAAATTTAGTCTTATACTTTAAAGTTAAGTTATGTTTAGCTCTTGAGTTAGATAAAATTGTTTTAGAAATACATATTGCTAAACTAATTGATTCTACTCCACCATTTATTTCTAATATAGAAAAATGAACAATCTACCATTAATATTAAAACGCATACTATAAGTATATCCTTTAATGAATCTAGATTTGAATTCGTAACATTTTATTTAGTTATAGACGTATAATATTTCCGTATATCATTATACCTATTATTATTGCAAGATTTTATCTTTCTGAAGATATTTTTCATTAATGAGTATATTTTCACTATTTATTAAAATATATATTTCAACATTCTAATCTATAAGCACACATACATTTCTTTCTCATGGCTCATAGTCGTCAAAAGTATTTATGTTTATGTTTATTTTTATACATATAAAGGAGAAAATTTTTTTAATTGATGACAATACTTATAAAAAATAATTTAACCCACCTCCTATAAAAATATATTTAAATTTATTTATGGAATCCATTAATGTTAATGGCAAATGTTTTGTCAAAAGTGTCATTAATATATTATGTTTGTGTAAAAAATAATAATTAAAAAATTTTCTAAAAAATCACAAATTAAGACAAAGGAGAAACAAAGTTATAGATTGCTTAAATTTTAAATTACAATTAAACTAAACTATAAATAAAATTAACCAACTCCATAAATTAAAATCACAAGTAAAGCTAAAAATACTTATCATCAATTAAATAAATTACATGTTAATGTATTATTTAATTTGATAGATGAATGTTTTTTGTGTAATTATTGTGAATACATTTCAAACAATAATAATTCTCATAATAACTACTTTCATAAAAATATTTTATTTGTTTTAACTTTTATAAACACTAAAGTATGTTGTCATACAATGATTGTGATAAATTTCAACTTAAATTTTTTATATGCTCTCTGAAATCTTTTATGTTTTTGTTAAACCTCAAACCTAACCAAAATAAATCAATTTATATAATATAACAACGCAAAAATTAAATATTTTAAGTTTAACAACTCGTATTTTTCACTTATTAATTTATTTTTTAATTTTCCCAACATTGAAAAGTTACTAATTTCACTTTATCCATTCAACTAATCTATTGAGAAAATATCCATTATTTTTAATTACAATATCATTATTTTGATATATTCATATGAATTTAAATAAACCAATTTCTTTAATTTAGATTATATGTTTCTTTTCATAAAGTTGTTCATTTAAAAAAAAATAAAAATCATTGGAATGGATGCGATATTAATAAGATTCAATTCGTATGATTTTTTTTTGTTAATGCCTATCTCTTCACTATTTATTAAGATATATTTTTTAACATTCTAATATTGAAGTATAATATAATTTTAGTCTAAAAAGTTTGTAAAATTTCCATCTTGAAACTCAAATTCATCAAACAAGTGAGTGTGTATATGTTACACTTATATGGATAAGAAAATTATCAATGTTGATGCTACTTTAATAAAAACCTCTAACCCACCACATAAAATAGTAGTTTTTCAAATACTTTATGTGATTTTTTTAATATCTACAATATTGTTATGTGTTAAAATTAAAAAATAAATTAAAAAATTATACAAATAATTAAATTTGAAGGTGTTCTTGATCAATATTTTAAAATATGGATGAAATTTGTATTATTTTATAATATAATAAAATGTTATTATTATTAAAAATTAATTATCGTAGAGAATCGATACATAATACATAAAAAAAACAAATGAAAGAGTTAAAACACCATAGAAGTAATTTTTTTAAACTTTTTTTTGTAATTTTTTATTTCAAACACCATAGAATGTTTTATTTCAAACACTTTTGTGTATTTTTTTTTTTAATATCCAAAATATTGTTTACATGTGAAAAATGAATTAAAAAAATAGAAACAAAACACACCATACAAGTAATTAAATTTGAAGTTGTTCATAATCAAAATTTAAAAATATGGATGTAATTTAAATACTTTAATAAAATAATAAAATGTTATAAATTCTAAAAATTAATTACTATAGAGAATCGACACATAATACATAAATAGATGAAATTGTTAAAAATTAAAAACACACTGTATCTATAACATATATAATATATTTACGATTGACAATGAATAATTTAAAAGTCATTTTCAATACATGAAAATAAACATAAAGTACATATTTTATGTAACATATAACGATGGTATTCTGCTTGTAGTTGTTAGAAATTAAAAAAAAAACATGATTCTAATAGTAATATTCCAATAGTCATATTTTATGTAAGATATATCGATGGTATCTTACAAGTAATCTATGTTTGTGTCTTTGGAAAAGTCACTCTTGAAATTAGTGGATAAACAAACTATAAATGGAATTTTGTAAAAAGTGGGAATACACCAAGGTGATGTAAACATATAAAATATTTTTCTTTTTAGTTGTTGTCATCTAAAATAGGTGGTGTAATGAAAGAACCTCTATACTTAATGTTATTTAATTGAACATAACTTGTTTTTTCAAGAGTTCATCTAAATAAAATTTGGTGTCCACTATGTTGTCAATTGAATTTTTGGGTATGAGTGCAAATGTTGGATACGATGTATGATACAATGTGTACAACATAGTTATTATATTACTATTAATGGTATTTGTAGACTTATTATTACATGAACACTTCTTGTTTGTAGTCACTTCCTAAATCTCCTCCTATATATAAGAATCACTTTAACTTTCTCTTAATCACTAAAATTAGTGTTTAACTTGAATAGAAAATTTAAAGGACGTTGAATTACAATTCAATTAAATAAAATAAACTCTATCCTTTAATATATGAGGGGAAGCACTATAGTAGCATTCAAGCAACACAAAAAAGGACTCAAACATAAATGTTAGCACTAAAGATCTTTAGTTCAACGAATGGTATTACACGATAGAATTGAAGGTGCAAGAGAATGGGAAACAACATATGCGAGTCATATAGAAATACATTCACCAAAGAGACAACTTACTGATAGGGAAGAACCAACCCTAATACAAAACCTATATATCATAAAAGTTTGGAGAAGGATCCCACTTTTGGATAGTGATTCGTGCATGATCAACCCCAGATTCAGATAACACTTTCACTCAAACCCTCAACCCCAAAATCATGTCAATCCCACAAAATACCCCAAGGTCTCTATCTATGAGACTCACCTTGGCCAATTGAATGATTGAAAGGCTACCTTGCTGCCCTAAAGCTCTTATCTTGTCCAAACTTTTACTTCCAAAGCCAACCATCCCGTAATCACCTTATTTTCCATTTCCAGCATGCATCCTCCAACTTCAAAGGTGTTTTTTGTAACGCCCGTTTTTAATTAATATTATATTATATTAATATTTTTGAATTACCGATCGATATTTGTCTTACGACGAGAATAATTATATTGATTAATATATCTATTAATTTATCTGACGACGTTCCGTTCGGTCCGGTAAAATATTATTCGGATCCGATATTTTAATTCCCCGGAATTATTTTAATTAATTGAATTAATTATATTAATGATATAATTGGTTAGGAGTGTGAGGATTAATTGATGAGATTTGGGTTTTCACCCTTGGCTTACTAAATAAGGAAAATACCATTACTAGAACCATTTCTCCTCATTTTCCTTCCATTCAATTATACTAAAACCAAACATGGAGACTTGGCTTACTAGTAGGAAACAAGTTATAAAAACCCATTTCTTTTCCTTTCTTTCCATTCTAAACACAAAAACCAAAATAGAAACCTAGAGAGAAAATAGAGGGTTTTGGAAAGAAGAAGAAGAGGAGAAGATGAGGAAGATCTTGAGCAAGGGAGCATGAGAGGAAGCTTGAGGTTGGGCTTGGTAGCATCACCATGGATCATCTCCAAGCTAGAGGTAAGGGGTTTGATCTTCCATTTCATTATAGTTAGGGTTTGATGATATATGTTAGATTTGGGGAAAAATTAATGGGATTGATTCTTGAGTTTTGGTTGTGTGATGGTTGAAATGATTTAGGGAGTTTGAGTTAGGAGCATAGAGTGTGAGTATTTTGGTGCTAGCTTACATAAATTAGAAGTGTTAAAAATGAAGTTTTGGAATGAAGAGAAACATAACACTATATATATAAAAACCAGAAAAATGAAAACGAATGAAAAATGAAATGAAAACGAATGAAAAATGAAATGAATGAATGAAATGAAAATGAAATGAATGAATGAAATGAAAATGAATGAATGAAATGAAAATGAATGAAAAATGAAAATTGAAATGATATACAGTGAAGAAGAAAATAAGAAAACAAAACGCAGGGAAAATTAAATAAAAGGAATTGAAGAATTTTAGTAGGCGGCCACCCCTTGCATGAGGCACTCGCCTCCTTTGCTCAATAAGAATAGGGACGTTCGTCCCCTCCTTCCATGGATGGCTAGCTTGTTTCGCGTTTTGCACTGTTGTCTGTTTACTGCATAATTATGTTTTCTGCATAATTATGCAGTTTGATTCTGTACTGTCTAATTTTCCCAATTTCTTATACTACTAGTTAGTATTAATAAAATATAATTAGGGGATATGATAGCCGATTTAATTTAGAACCCGATTATGTTCCGATTTTCCGATTTCGGTAAATTCGGCGACAGAGCAAGTTGCTCCGAATTCAATGAAAATTTACGTGCTAGTTAAGTTTGACGTGTAGAACGTAGTGGTGAAGTTAGTTTTTCGAAAATTGTGAGTTTTTACGGAACGACCCGAAATAGGCTAATTTACGGTAAATTGAACCGGATGGTGTTTTAGTAAATTTAAGATATAAATGGGCAATCCGATTTCGACGTGGTCGATTATGATTAATGCCGGTTATTAGGAATTACTTTCGCGATGATTATTGACGTTTTGACTATTTTCCCGTTTTCGGAATTTAGTAAAGTAATTAATAATGAGGCGGTGCGAATAAACGTAAGATTTGCGACGGTGTATTATTTAATGAATACTTGTTATTATGCGATGTGATGATATATGTCTTTGTACATGATGCTTATATTGATGTTGTCAATAAATGCTTTCGATTTGTGAATGCATGATTTTGATGATGATGAATTATTAGTGATGTTTGCATAATGCAATTATGATGCGATGATATATTTATCTTATTTTGGATAAATTATGGCGATGTGGGCTTTATGCCAATTTGGATGAGCGATGATGATGTTTTTGTGTTGTGTGTTTTATTGTCGAGTCACATACATTTCATAAGAGAAGAGGGCTTTTATGCCAAGCAAAGAGGCTTTTATGCCAAGCGATGATGGCTTTTATGCCGAGCGAAGATCGGCTTTATGCCAAGTGTCCCTAATTACGGACAAAGCGATGGGTACCACATGCATAACATAGTCGTGTCTCATGGAGTCGGTTATGTTTATGTTGAGTTGTTTGGCGTTGGGTTTTGTTGATTGATGGATGATATTGAATTGCGATGATATATGATGTGATGATGTTTGTGATGATGGGCTTTATGCCAAAAGCGAAGATGGGCTTTATGCCAAAAGCGAAGATGGGCTTTATGCCAAAAGCGAAGATGGGCTTTAGCCAATTTGTGATGATTTGTTATGTTGCTTATATTACTAGCATTATTTAATGTTGATGGTTGACGTTGTTGTTTAAGACTACCGTGTTAGTTAGTGATGTATTAACTCGTGACGATTTCGTGGTGACGGAGGGTTATGTGTTGTTGCGACGTTTTATGCCGATGAGGTTATGGTGATAAAGTGTAAATTATACATAATAGGATGACTAGTAAAGTAAGTGAGTTTTGATTATTTGTTGGAATTACACTTATTAATCTATAACCCTTTATAATTCCGACACTATATATATATATATATATATATATATATATTTTATCATGCCTTAATTATATGTTTTGGAGTATCTCACCCTTTCCTTGTTTCACCGTTACCTATATATTGGTAACGTGCAGGTTATGAAGACGAAGTCTATAACTGTTGTTAGTCGAGTCGGTGTCGTTCTGATACGTAGCACTCGGGGGGAAATATTTATGTCGTCTTGTTGTTGTTGTTTTATTATTATTCCTTTTGGGAATAAGAACCATAATTCATAAAAACATGATTTTGATGAGGAAGTTTAATAAAGGAGATGTTTTGATTTCTATGAATCAATTTATGTTTTCCCGCGATGCTATGTATCCGAAATTTATACTTTAAAGTAACTGTTTTAAAGTGAGTTGTTTTTGATGGTGTAACGCCTCAGTATTTAATTTATGCAAATTTTAAAATTACTCTGATTTTTGCATATAAAACTTTGGGTAGAATTGGGGTGTTACATTTTTCTCCTTCAATACATAAGCTATGTTCACGAAATTATATACCAAAATGAAGGTAAGTTTGTGTAGATTCCAGAACTTCAAGAATTATTCAAAACAGAGCTATGAGTAAAAAGTTATGACTTGATTAGTGGAGCTAATCAAGAAATCTCGTACCTAGATTTTCACGAAAATCAGCATCAGACCAATAACTTCAAACGCGTTTATCTGCCTCATCATGAACATGCAGAACATAAATTTTATATGCAAATTGAAGATAATTTCGTGAGCTTTCTGAAAAGTCTAGAATTAAACAAAATCCGACTTATGAATAGAGACATATCACGTGATATGTGGAGGTTGTTCCAAGAATACGAAAATTGCAAAATGATAATGGACTTTGAGTTCTTCTCCTTTCTCTTTCTACTTTCTAATCATAAAAATCTGATTTTTATTAAGTTTATTCTCCAAACAAGGCCTTTAAAACTTATGCAATAATGTTTAATGTCTCAGTGGCCATCCAACTAAGTGGTATTTACCCAATTGCCACTTAGTTGGTTTCTAACCAATTCCTCCTTAATTCTTACCAAGTCCATGTATTTCCCTAAATAATTCTTAGTGTATAATTATACACATACATTATTATAATTATAATTATAATTAAAGATAGGGATGTTACATTCCGCCCCTCTTAAATAGAATTTACCCTCGAATGCCTTCCAATTACCATGAGAAATACTTCTAAATATCATAGGATTGAGTGATTCTCATATTGAGAATTTGGGAGATTGAGAAACAATTGGGTATAAAATAAGGTTTGTTCTTGAAAACTTGAAAGAATATTATTTTAGGACTCATTTGTAATCTCTTGTAACAACATTCGAAATATAGTGAATCGGAGAGCTCCTATCTCTCTAAGACTAAGTTCATTTGATCGAACTGAGTAAACAAATATTTTGGGTTTCTCGCCTTATTTTATCTTAGTATGCAAAATTTAATACTTTTTTGTTAATATTGATGAGTTTCGTTTATTTTAGTTGGCAATGTTTGAAGGTTGAAAAACACAAGAAAGGGTGGTTTGAATTGGGGTTTTGAAATATAATACTTTGACAAATTTATTTTTATCCTGGTTCGTTTGAACTCAAACTACTCCAGTCAACCCGTCAAGGTGATTTGCCTCTCTCAACGAGGTATTAATTCACTATTCAAGACTTGATTACAACTCACCAAGACAACTGTCTTAGTCTTCTCGAGATCAACCACAACTCGGTTTCTCAAGGAATTTCAACTTTACAATCAATTACAAAACTATGTGTTTCACGATGCTTCTAAAAAGCTATATCATAACTGTGGTTTTTAGACAACTTATTAAGCACTTAGGAACTAGAGAATATGAATGATTTCTTTGCAGATTTCTCTTTTTGTTGTATGCGCAGAAGTTGTTCTTATTCTCTTCATGGATAGATCTTTATATTTGCGTCAAGAAAATTCATCCGTTATAGGCATATAATCTATATATGGAATGATGATATTTGGATATAATTGATCTTTCCATAAAAACGAGATCCTAATGGAAATCAGCCGTTACTTCAAATCTTTTTTTAATAAATAGTAACTCATCAGAACAAAACAGGCAGAGCATAGGTATCCGATTTTATAGAGCAGCATGGTGCTTTCAGAAGTTTGACTCGAATCCTTGATGTCTTGATCAGAAGATGATGTAGCTGAGCTTTAACGTTTTTAGATTACCTGACAAGGTTTTAATCAGAATTTGGGGAAGCCTTTGGTGCTTTTTGAAGTTCATCAGAACTTCTCTTAGAACATGAAATTAAACTTCAGATCATGGATGAATCTTCTAATATATATCCGTTGTATAAAAACTTCTATATTTATTTAGATCAGAATCTTCTAACATATATCCATTATATCAGAACTTCTGTATTTATTCAGATTAGAATCTTCTTCTACTATCAGAACCATAACTTGTTCTTTTTTTTCTTTCAAGTTCAGAACTTCATCTGCATACTTTATTAAACAAAATTCGGAGACAACAATGTTTCATACAAAATATTTATTTATCAGGGTCAGAACATAATTGTCATCAACAATACTTGTTACCATCAAAACTTCTAAGATAGGTGTAGAACCAAACTATGTTCTAACAATGTTCGTTGTCCTCACACATCAAAGTTTTTGTTGTGAATTGAACCTTCTCTATTTCATAACACTTATTTATTAACTATAAGATTTGAAGTGACATCAATGAATGATTTTTATTTTTTTAATGACCAAATTTAAGGCAAGAAACATATAATCTAAATGAAATAAATTGGTTTATTTAAATCCACATGAATATATCAAAATAACGAGAATACAATTAAAAGTAATGTATATCTCCATTTATAAATTTATTTTTGATACATGTTTCTAACCCAATTTAACTTTTCCACACGAGACTTCGGTTTACTTTTCTGATATTGGTGTAATTTATCTAATAACTATTATGTTTAATTTAAAAAAGATCCTAATCTATTATTAATTAACGTGTTAAATGTACTATAATTTTTTTTACTAGAATGTTTATTCATTCATTTAAATTAAAAAATACATAGATCATTTCATATTCAAAAATGATCAAAATCAAAAAAGGTGAATATGTAAACCATCTTGCAGTATATACATTATTAGAAAACAACGATATTATAATAAAAGTGCTTACAAATATTACAAACTTTTGGATCTGCAACACCCAAGTCTTCATCTGATCTGTAATAAATAGAATTCAATATGTTAGCCAGGACCAATAAACACCATACTAAGAAGGAACACTAACAAATACCGCACAATAAGATGAAAAACTTAAGAACATAAAAAAGTGTAAGTAAATATACCCATATAACCACTTAACAATCATTGTATGATAACATACTTTATTTTTTATAAAATGATACATAAAAAAAACATATTTTTAATAGTAAAGCAACATGTTAATTTTAAATTTAGATACGTAAAAACTATGTTTGTTTGAGGATACTCAATAAAATTGTAAATATTTATCTATTAGTAAACCAACATGTTGATTTTAAATCTAGATACATAAAAACTTTGTTTGGGGATAATCAATAAAATTGTAAAAATTTATATAACAGTAAACCAACATGTTGATTTTAAATCTAGGTACATAAAAACTTTGTTTGTTTTAGGATAATCAATAAAATTGTAAATATTTATATCATATAAATCCATTGTTGATGTTATTTCAAATATGAAAATAATAATTATACCCTAGGTTTGAGTGATTCTCATATACAGAGTTTGGGAGATTCATAAACAATTGGGTAGAAAATAGGGTTAGTCCTTGAAAACTTGGAAGAATATTTTTGTAGAACTCATTTGTAATCTCTTGTAACAACTTTAGAAGTATAATGAATTAGAGAGCTTCTATCTCTCCTAGACAAAGGTCATTTGATCAAATTGAGTAAACGACACCTCCGCCTCTATCTTTGATTGCCAGACCCAAAAAGATAAACGAATTCCAAATTTGTACTTTCACGTTGAGCGATCCTTCACCTGAACCGAGTAGATGTTTGATTGAGGCAACTTTGTTTTCCACCTGAACCGTGTTGGGGTTCTTTCTATCACCATTTGATTGTATTACCACATGTAGTGGAGAGTATTTTATGGTCAAAATGCGAGCTCATCTTTTCAATCACTGCCAAGGATCTAAATTCGTCAAGTGTTTGTTGTCTCTAGTGATAAAGGTACTATTAATATGGTATGCATTAAGGTTGATATCAATAACCCTGAGCATAAAATGTAAAAAAGTTCAAACTCCAATACTTCTATTGCATCATCAAGTTCATATCTTTTATTCATTAATTTTTAAAATAATTTATCTATTTTCTCTAAAGTTATTATTGTAGGAACATGTTGAATTAGAAGGAGTAATTTTTTACTGAAATTGTTAAATTTCAATAATAGACACAAATATTAAATTAGTATGGCATATATGTAGCTCTATATTTCTTAAGTTACCCTAACAAAACTGACTAAAATTTATTCCAAAATGATTAAATTCAAGTGGTTGTCCTAGATACATCAAACATAAACTTTTAACCAATGCCATTAAGCTTCTTAAGAAAGGAAAAGTCTTAGGTACAATATTTCCTAAGAAAAACCTTAATATTATTCATTCTTATCATTTATGAATAAGCAACTTAAATTGGGATGTTATAATGTACTATTGTTAATTGCGCTCTAACAAAAGACCAACCTTTTCAAATTTAGACATGGTTCATGTATTAGTGTTAAGAGTACTCCCAATAGGTGTATTTATTTAATGATATTTATCTATGTCACAAAGTGAATAATTCATGATTCCTTTTCCCTTGTTAATCCTTTGTTGACATTTCTCTTGCAGGAGCCTTGCCAACCTATTTCAATTCTAGTGGTCAGTTGCTTAGTTTCGTTTGCATCCAGGTAGTTGTTAAACTCATGCATTTGGCGACCCAAAGAATACACTCATAATTCTTGGCATGGATGAAAAGTAATATTTGAGAAATTGTAATTTTCTGCCCGGTGTTAGTTTTTATTTTATTTTTATATATTAATAATCTAGAACCACATTCAAGGACAATAAATGCGAAAAAATAAACCAAAGCATAATAAGTTAGATACAAATATGTTTACAAAGCCACAATAACCGAGCAGAAAAAGCTTAAAATCCGAAGGTTAATACTACAAAACAACCAATTTCAAAGGTCTAGAAAGAATTTCCACAGTTCAACAAATTACAGATAAAACAAAGAAGAAGCAACCTATTAAACATCAATGTCAACATTACTTTATATGCACCTAAGTATGTGATATTGGAATATACTAATTTAAGTGTATGGTAAGAGCTCAAGACATAGTAGGAATATCTTGTATATATATTATTTACGAGATTATTTATGTTAGTGAAGGAAGTGATTATTATATTAACTAAGTTTGTGAAATAATTATACATACTTAATTTCAGTTCCTTAATCATGTACGTACAATAACTTTCGATTGTATCGAAATTGCAGGTTAAATAACAGTGTTTCAACTCAACTACTTTACAAAGAAAGCTTTAAAGCATGATTGTTAACATGATTATTTATTATTCTTCAATTATTAATATTTTTTAGGCTTTTTTTGTAATGTTTGTTTGGGTAATATATCCATTTTATATTTTAATTTACGTTTTTTTGATTCTGGAAAAAAATTATGTTAAGAGTGTTGTGCTTTATGATGTAAAATGTGAATGAAAAAAGATATAGTAACAATTTGTATCGTTGGAAAAAATAAGTTTTGACAACATCTACGATTCTGGATAAAAGTATCTTTTCGTAAAGATTATAGTTATTTAGTTTTATTAAACAAAGATTCAGTAATTATAGTTGTAAAAATATTGATTATGACAAGCGACATCATTTGTCTTTGCAAATTTTTTTGCAACGCACTTATACCAACAATATACAATGACATATTTTCCCTTGCAAAAAACACCTTTTGTAGCAATTTTGTGTTTTTCTCAATAATTTTTAGCACTGCAAAATTTAAAAATATGGATGTAATTTAAATACTTTATTAAAATAATAAAATGTTGTAAATTCTATAAATTAATTACTATAGAGAATCAACACATAATATGTTGTAATATATATTTTACTATTGACAATGTCCAATTTAAAAGTCATTTTCAATACATGAAAGTAAAGATAAAATACATATTTTATGTAACATATAACGATGGTATCCTGCTTGTAGTTGTTAGAAATTAAAAAAAAACATGATTCTAATAGTAATATTCCAATATCATATTTTATGTAAGATATATCGTTGGTATCTTACAAGTAATCTATGTTTGAGTCTTTGGAAAAGTCACTCTTGAAATTAGTGGATAAACAAACTATAAATGAAATTTTGTAAAAAGTGGGAATACACCAATGTGATGCAAACCTATAAAATATTTTTCTTTTTAGTTGCTGTCATCTAAAATAGGTGGTGTATGTTCAATGTTATTTAATTGAACATAACTTGTTTTTTCTAGAGTTCATCTAAATAAAATTTGGTGTCCACTATGCTGTCAATTGAATTTTTGGGTATGAGTAAAAATGTTGGATACGATGTATGACACAATGTGTACAACATAGTTATTATATTACTATTAATGATATTTGTAGACTTATTATTACATGAACACTTCTTGTTTGTAGTCACTTCCTAAAACTCCTCCTATATATGAGAATCACTTTAACTTTCTCTCAATCACTAAAATTAGGCAATTTCAAGAATGTTGAATTACAATTCAATTAAATAAAATAAACTCTATGTTTTAATATAAGAGTGGAACCCCTACAGTGGCATTCAAGCAACACAAAAAAAGCACTCAAACATAAACGCTGGCACTAAAGATCTTTAGTTCAACGCATGGTATGACACGATGGAATTGAAGGTGCAAGAGAGTGGGAAACAACATATGCGAGTCATATAGACAACATACAGACAGGGAAGAACCAACCCTAATACAAAACCTATATATCATAATAGTTTGGAGACCCTAATACAAAACCTATATATCATAATAGTTTGGAGAAGGATCTCACTTTTGGATAGTGGTTCGCGCTAGTAAGTGTGATATTTTATAGCATGACGGTTAAGGTATATGATGAAAATATGGATAGTGTGCTACATTTAACAAAGGAGAATGTTTGACAAATTACTAAGATCGTTAAAATTGTTCTAGAAATACATATTGTAAAACTAATTGATTCTACTCCACCATTTATTTATAATATAGAAGAATGAACAATCTACCATTAATATTAAAGGTAACCTATAAGGATATCCTTTAATGATTCTAGATTTGAATTCATAACATTGTATTTACTTATAGACCTATAATATTTCCTCTAAGCATATCATTATACCTATTGTTATTGCAAAATTTTATCTTTCTAAAGATATTTTTCATCAATGAGTATCTTTTCACTATTTATTAAAATATATATTTCAACATTCTAATCTATAAGCACACATATATTTCTTTCTTATGGCTCATAGTCGTTAAAAATATTTTTGTTTATTTTTTATACATATATAAAGGAAAAGAAAATTTTAATTGATGACAATACTTATAAAAATAATTTAACCCACCTCCTAAAAAAATATATTTAAATTTATTTATGGAATCCATTAATGTTAATGGCAAATGTTTTGTCAAAAGTGTCATTTATATTTTATGTTTGTGTAAAAAATAATAATTAAAAAAATTTCTAAAAAATCAGAAATTAAGACTAAGGAGAAACAAAGTGATAGATTGCTTAAATTTTAAATTATAATTAAACTAAACTGTAAATAAAATTAACCAACTCCATAAATTAAAATCACAAGTAAAGCTAAAAATACTTATCATCAATTAAATAAATTACATGTTAATGTATTATTTAATTTGATAGATGAATATTTTTTGTGTATTTATTGTGAATACATTTCAAACAATAATAATTCTCATAATAACTACTTTCGTAAAAATATTTTATTTGTTTTAACTTTTATAAACACTAAAGTATGTTGTCATACAATGATTGTGGTAAATTTCAACTTAAATTTTATATATGCTCTCTGAAATATTTTATGTTTTTGTTAAACCTCAAACCTAACGAAAATAAATCAATTTATATAATATAACAATGCAAAAATTAAAGATTTTAAGTTTAACAACTCGTATTTTTCACTTATTAATTTATTTTTTAATCTTTCCAACATTGAAAAGTTACTAATTTCACTTTATCCATTCAATTAATCTATTGAGAAAATATCGATTATTTTTAATTAGATTATCATTATTTTGATATATTCATATGGATTTAAATAAACCAATTTCTTTAATTTAAATTATATGTTTCTTTCCATAAACTTGTTCATTTAGAAAAAATAAAAATCATTGGAATGGATGCGATATTAATAAGATTCAATTCGCACCAAAAATTTTATGTTTGAGACAACAAACATTAGCAACTAAAATAAATGAAATTTATCAATAATAACAAAATATATATTAAATTTTGCAGATTAAGATAAAATAAAGTGAGAAACACAAAATACTTATTTACTTAGTTCAATCAAATTATCTTTGTCTGGGGGACATAGCAGCTCTCTGATTCACTATACTTTTAAAATAAGTTCTAAGAAAATATTCTTCAAAATTTTAAAGAACAACCCTGTTTTCTATCTAATTGTTTCTCATTCTCTAAAACTCTCAAATATAAGAATCACTCAAATCTAGAGTATTTAGAAGTATTTGTCAAACTTCTTACATGACTCCAAAAGTTTCCCCAAAATCCTTGCATCATATTATTACTTTGCCCATGGTTGCTGACATATTTATGATTTACATCTTTCGTTTTTTGTTTAGTGATATAAAAGTAATAGTGTGTTATACATACATGGACAAGTAATAATGTGTTATACTTTAAAAAAAGACATATAATCCGCTCTTGAAACTTTTTTGTTTCAATATATTTTTTTTAAAATATTTTAATGTTAAGGACAAAAGTATTGTCAAAATTTTAATTTATTTTTTATGTATTTATAAAAAAATTATAAAAAAACTTTAAAAAGAAAAATGGAGACAAAGATAAACAAATTGAAAACTTGTGTAATTTTTTAATTACACATAAACCTAAAAACATATAAAATAAACCAACTAGATTAATTAGAATCACAACCTAAACCGAATCACAACCTATACCGAAAAATACCAATCGATTATTTGATAAATTAACATGTTAATACATTAAAGATTGATGAATGTTATAGTAGGTTAGTCTATTATATTGATAATACATTTACAACAACAATCAATATTGTAATTACTAATTTCTTAAAGCATTTTAATATGTTTAACTTTTAATCATTCTATAAAAAATAAATTTTGTTGTTATACAATTATTTATATAAATTTACCACTTAAATTTCATTATATTCTCTTTGTCTCATTTTAGGTTTTTGTTAAAACTAAAACCTAATGATAATTGAAACAATTTATATAATATGATTGTGTAAAAATGAGAGATTTCAAGCTTAGTAACATTACCTTTTTCACTTATAATTTTATTCGCTTTTTTAAAAATATTAAGAAGGTATGTGTTATTATTAATTGTATTTTTAGAATTTCATATATTCATGTGGATTAAAATAAATTAACTTAGCAATTTACTTTATATGTTCATTGCCTTTAACTTGGTCATTCAAACAAAAATTCAGAATTATTAATTATTAATTATAATTATTATTCATAAATATTTATTCAAAGAGAAAAAAAGGATTTATATGAATGTAGAATCTCATTTAGAACGTAGAATAACATTCAGAATTCAGAAATATTTATTCAGAATTATTAAATATAATTATTATTCAAAGAATGTAGAATAACATCCACAATGGATTTATAAGATATAAATATTTAAAATTTTATTGATTATCTTCAAAACATAAAGATTTTATGTATCTAGATTTAAAATCAACATGTTGATTTGCTTTTATATAAGTATTTATAATTTTATTCATTATCTTCTATATAACAAATTTTTTGATTTACTATTAAAAATATGATTTCTTATATATTTCAAGACTTACTATTATTTGAATATTATTGCAAGATTTTATCTTTCTGAAGATAATTTTTATTAATGAGTATTTTTTCACTATTTATTAAAATATTCATTTCAACATTCTTATCTATAAGCACACATACATTTCTATCTTGTGGCTCGTAGTCGTCAAAAATAATTATGTTTATTTTTTATACATATAAAGGAGAAGAAAATTTTAATTAATGACAATACTTATAAAAAATAATTTAACCCACCTCCTAAAAAACTATATTTAAATTTATTTATGGAATCCATTAATGTTAATGACAAATGTTTTGTCAAAAGTGTCATTTATATTTTATGTTTGTGTAAAAAATAATGATTAAAAAAATTTAAAAAAAGGCACGAATTGAGACAAAGGAGAAACAAAGTGAAAGATTGCTTAAATTTTAAATAACAATTAAACTAAACTGTAAATAAAATTAATCGACACCATAAATTAAAATCACAAGTAAAACTAAAAATACTTATCATCAATTAAATAAATTACATGTTAATGTATTATTTAATTTGATTGATGAATGATTTTTGTGTATTTATTGTGAAAAGATTTTATTTGTTTTAACTTGGGTTAAATAAGTTTTTGGTCCATATAAATATCTCAAATTTCATTTTTGGTCCTCTAAAATTTTCCTTTAAACGATGGTCCTCCTAAAAATTTAATTTTTAACTTTTGGTCCCTCTTGAAAAATTCGTAGCTAAAATGGTCTCTTATTCCGTCGCTAAATAAATAACTGTCGATAAAACCGTCGCTAAATAAAAAAAACATCATAAAAACTGTTGCTAAATTGCAAAAGTCGTCGCTAAATTACAGGAGAGACCAAAAGTTAAAATTTAAATTTTTATGAAGAGCATTCTTTAAAGGAGAATTTTAGATGGACTAAAAACGAAATTTTAGATATTTATAAGGACCAAAAACATATTTAACCATTTTAAATTTTATATCAGTTTATAAACAATAAAGTATGTTGTCATACAATGGTTGTGATAAATTTCAACACTAAATTATTTATATGCTCTTTGAAATATTTTATGTTTTTGTTAAACCTCAAACGTAATGAAAATAAATCAATTTATATAATATAAAAATGAAAAAATTAAAGATTTCAAGTTTAACAGCTAAATTTATTTCTTAATTTCACCAAAATTGAAAAGTTAATAATTTCACTTTATCCATTCAACTAATCTCTTGAGAAGATATGCATTGTTTTTAATATAATTTTCATTATTTTCATATATTCATGTGGATTTAAATAAACCAATTTCTTTAATTTAGATTATATGTTTCTTTCCATAAAATTGGTCATTAAAGAAAAATAAAAAATCATTGGAATTGATGTGAAATTAAGAAGGTTCAATTCGCACCAAAAACTTCAATGTATGACACAACAAACATTAGCAACTAAAATAAATGATATTTATAAATAATAACAAAAAAATATATTAAGTTTTACGGATTAAGATAAAATAAGGCGAGAAACACAAAATATTTATTTACTCAGGTCCACCAAATGATGTTTGCTTAGGACACAGAGCAGCTCTCTAATTCGCTATACTTCTAATGTTGTTGCAACAGATCACAAATAAGTTCTAAGAAAGTATTCTTCAAAGTTTTAAAGAACAAACCTCTTATCTATCTAGTTGTTTCTCATTCTCTAAAATTCTCAAATATAAGAATCACTCATACCTAGTGTATTTTGAAGAATTTCTCAAACCTCTTACATGACTCCAAATGTTTCCCAAAAATCCATGCATCATATAATTACTTTAGTCCATGGTTGCTGACATATTTATGATTTATTCTTTGGTTTGTTGTTTAGTGATATGAGAGTAATAATGTGTTATACATACATGGACAAGTAATAGTGTGTTATACTTGAAAAAAACATATAACCCATCTCTTGAAACTTTTTGTTTCAACATTTTTTTGTAAAATCTTCTAATGTTAATGACAAATGTATTGTCAAAAGCTTCTTTTATTTTTTATGTATTTATTAAAAAAATTATAAAAAAACTTTAAAAATAAAAATGGAGACAAAGATAAAAAAAAATTGAAAATTTGTATAATTTTTAATCACTCTCAAATCTAAAAGAAATAAGATAAACCAACTTGATTAATTAGAATCACAACCTAAACCGAAAAATACTTATCAATTATTTGATAAATTAACATGTTAATACATTGTAAATTGATGAATGTTATAATTGTTTAGTCTATTTTATTGATAATACATTTACAACAATCAATATTGTAATTACTAATTTCTTAAAAGATTTTAATATATTTAACTTTTAACCATTTATAAAAATAAATTATGTTGTTACAATTATTTATATAAATTTACCACTTAAATTTGATTATATTCTCTTTGTCTCATTTTAGGTTTTGTTAAAACTAAAACCTAATGATAGTTGATACAATTTATATAATATGATTGTATAAAAATGAGAGATCTCAAGCTTAGTAAAATTACCATTTTCACTTATAATTTTATTCGCATATTTTCAACAATTAAAAAGGTATGTGTCATTATTATTTGTATTTTTAGAATTTCATATATTGATGTGGATTAAAATAAACTAATTTTTGAAATTTACTTTAAATGTCCATTGCCTTTAACTCTGTCATTCAAACCAAAGTTCAAAATTATTGATTATAATTATTATTCATTTATATTTATTCAAAGAGAAAAAAAAAAAGTTTATATGAATGTAGGATAGCATGTAGAATGTAGAATAGCATTCAAAATTCGAAATATTTATTCAATTATTAAATATAATTATTATTCAAAGAAGGTAGAATAGCATCAACTATGGACTTATAAGATATAAATATTTATAAATTTATTGATTATTATAAGATATAAATATTTATAAATTTATTGATTATCTTCAAAAAGAAAAGCTTTTATGTATCTAGTTTAAAAATCAACATGTTGATTTGATATTATATAAATATTTACAATTTTATTCGTCATCTCTATATAACAAATTTTTTGGTTGTTTAGATTTAAAATAAACATGTTGATTTACTATTAATAATATGATTTCTTATAGGTATAGTATGATCACTATCATTTTAAAATTGTTGACAATATTTATCTTTTACTTTATATTTTAAAATTTATCAATGCTACTTTGTTTTTAGTTATTAATATAATTTTTTTAAATATTTGAATCTAAACCTTCTTTAGAATTTCCATCCAAAACTCACATGCATCAAACGTTTGAGTATATTATCTAACCCACCTGTTAAAATTGTTGTTTTCCAAACACTTTTCTTGAATTTTTTTAATATCTAAAATATTATTATTTGTGAAAAATATATAAAATAAACTAGAAAAACAATAAAAGTAATTAAATTTGAAGGTGTTTTTATCAATTTTTCAAAATATGGATGTGATTTGTATTCTTTAATAATATAATAGAAGGTTATTATTATTAAAATTAATTACGTAGAAAATTGAGACACAATGCATAAATAAATGAAAGAGTTAAAAATTAAAATCCCAATATATTTTTAACATATATAATAATAGTTATCCCATCAAAATATATAATTCAAAAGTCATATTCAATACATGAAAATATTAATAATAAAATACATATTTTATATACAATATTTTGATGATATCTGATTGTAGTTGTACCAATTTAAAAGAAATATGCATGATTCAATTGTCAAATTTAACTCATGTTTCCATGGAATATGAACTTTGTGTGATTTATTTTAATAATATAAATTTGTATTTTAGTTTAAAATTAAGATTTAATCAATATATAGGCCCTTAACTATTTTGGAATTTTAAAATAGATCCTAATGTAATATTAATTAACGTGTTGATGTATTATAAGTTTGATTATAATATTTGAGCGATTTAATTTATTTTCTTGTTCAAGCATTATAAGATGAAATTAATCATATTTTAACACTAAAAATATTTGAATCTTTGTAAAATTTAATATTGAAACTCAAATAGTCAAACACTAACATAAGTAATCTCTGAGTCTTTGTATATGTCAATCTTACAATTAGTGGATAAAACAACTCTAAAGGATATTTTGAATAAAGTGGGAATACACTAAGGTAATGTAAACATATAAAAAATTTCATTTTTAGTTGGTCTCATCTAAAATAGGTGGTCTAATGACAGATCTCCTATGTTCGATATTTTTTATTAATAGAATATAATGTCCTCTCTGTTGCCAATTAAATTTTTTGTGTATGAGCACAAATGTTGGATATGATATATGACACAATTAACAATATCATTATCAATAATATCATCATTGTCGTTGCCAATTAACAATAGTGTTCAGCTTCAATAAATTAAATAAATCAAAGAATGTTGAATTACAACTCAATTTAATAAATTAAATACTATGCTTTAAGATATGAGAGAAACCTCTAGAGTGGCATACAAGTACCACAAAAAAGGCCTCAAATATAAACGCTAGCACGAAATATCTTCAATTCAATGCATGATATTACACGATGGAAATGAAGGTGCAAGAGAGTGGAAACAACATATACGAGTCATATAGAAATACATTCACCAAAGAGACAACATACAGACACGGAAGAAGCAACCCTAATACAGAACCTATATATCACAATAGTTTGGAGAAGGATCCAACTATTGGATAATGGTTCGTGCCAATAAGTGTGCCTATTTTATACCATGGCGGTTAAGGAATATAAAAATATGGATAGTGTGCTACATTTAACAATGGAGAATGTTTGACATATTACTAAGATCGTTAAAATTTTAATAAAGTAGAATATTAGTAAATCAAAACTGAAATTTAGTCGTATACTTTAAATTTATGCTTAGCTCTAGGGTTAGATATAATTGTTTTTAAAATACACATTGCTAAACTAATAAATTCTTCTCCGCCACTTATTTCTAATATATAAGAATGAACCATCTACCATTAATATTAAAGGTATTTTACAAGGTATATCCTTTAATGAAAGTAGATTTGAATTCATAACATTTTATTTACTTATAAACATATAATATTTCCTCTAGGTATATCATTATAACTATTATTTGAATATCATTGCAAGATTTTATCAAGATATTTTTCATTAATGAGTATCTTTTCACTATTTATTAAAATATATATTTCAACATTCTAATCTATAAACACACATACATTTCTTTCTTGTGGCTCGTAGTCGTCAAAAATATTTATGTTTACTTTTTATACATATAAAGGAGAAGAAAATTTTAATTATTGACAATACTTATAAAAAATAATTCAAGCCACCTCCTAAAAAAATATATTTAAATTTATTTATGGAATCCATTAATGTTAATGACAAATGTTTTGTCAAAAGTGTCATTTATATTTTATGTTTGTGTAAAAAATAATAATTAAATTTTTTATTTAAAAAAGGCACAAATTAAGACAAAGGAGAAACAAAGTGATAGATTTCTTAAATTTAAAATTACAATTAAACTAAACTGTAAATAAAACTAATCAACTCCATAAATTAAAATCACAAGTAAAGCTAAAAATACTTATCATAAATTCAATAAATTACATGTTAATGTATTATTTAATTTGATTGATGAATGTTTTTTGTGTATTTATTGTGAAAAGATTTTATTTGTTTTCACTTTTATATCAGTTTATAAACAATAAAGTATGTTGTCATACAATGATTGTGGTAAATTTCAACTTAAATTATTTATATGCTCTTTGAAATATTTTATGTTTTTGTTAAACCTCAAAAACCTAATGAAAATAAATCAATTTATATAATATAACAATGCGAAAATTAAAGATTTCAAGTTTCACAACTCGTATTTTTCACTTATTAATTTATTTCTTAATTTCACCAAAATTGAAAACTTACTAATTTCACATTATCCATTCAACTAATATATTGAGAACATATGCATTATTTTTAATTATATTATCATTATTTTGGTATATTCATGTGGATTTAAATAAACCAATTTCTTTAATTTAGATTATATGTTTCTTTCCATAAACTTGGTCATTGAAAAAAAAATCATTGGAATTGATGTGAAATTGAGGAGGTTCAATTCACACACATTAGTCACCTAATTATGCATAACATCGAGTAAACATCAATAAGGCAAACAATTTCAAAACTTCGAACCATTCTGCACTTGGGAAAAAATAATTTATTACTCCTTAGAAGGGCACGCTAAACGGGATTACTCGCTCTAAGGGGGATCTTCAAATTTAAACTTTTAAACATTTAGGGGTGCACGCTGAGCGTGGCCCCGTGCGCTCAGCGTTGTCTACGAAATGCAGAAAAATCAGTTCATGACAGAATTGTCATAGGGGTTCCAATTACCAAAATCTTAACATGCATCCAACAATATGTCAATAATAGAACATGGCAACATACTTGCACAAAATATTGCTAATTAAGGTCACAATCATGCATGATCAAGGATTAAGATAACACTTTCACTCAAACCCTCAACCCCAAAATCATGTCAATCCCACAAAATACCCCAAGGTCTCTATCTATGAGACTCACCTTGGCCAATTGAATGATTGAAAGGCTACCTTGCTGACCTAAAGCTCTTATCTTGTCCAAACTTTTACTTCCAAAGCCAACCATCCTGTAATCACCTTATTTTCCATTTTCAGCATGCATCCTCCAACTTCAAAGGTGTTTTTCTCCTTCAATACATAATCTATGTTCACGAAATCATATACCAAAATGAAGGTAAGTTTATGTAGATTCCATAGATTCAAGAATTATTCAAAATAGAGCTATGAGTAAAAAGTTATGACTTGATTAGTGGAGCTAATCAAGAAATCTCGTACCCATATTTTCACAAAATCGACATCGGATCAATAACTTCAAATGTGTTTATCGCCTCATCACGAACATGCGAACATAAATTTTATATGCAAATTGAAGATAATTTCATGAGCTTTCCGAAAAGTCTAGAATTAAACTAAATCCGTCTTAGTAGTAGAGAGATATCACGTGATATGTGGAGGCTGTTCCAAGAATACGAAAATTGCAAGATGATAATGGACTTTGAGTTCGTCTCCTTTCTCTTTCTACTTTCTAATCATAAAAATCTGATTTTTATTAAGTCTATTCTCAAACAAGGCCTTTTAAACTGATGCAATAATGTTTAATGTCTCATTGGCCATCCAACTAAGTGGTATTTACCCAATTGCCACTTAGTTGGTTTCTAACCAATTCCTCCTTAATTCTTACCAAGTCCATGTATTTCCCTAAATAATTCTTAGTGTATAATTATACACATATATTCTTTTAAGGAAAGATAGGGATGTTACATTGCGCCCTCTTAAATAGAATTTAGCCTCAAATTCCTTCTAAATATCATAGGTTTGAGTGATTCTCATATTGAGAATTTGGGAGATTGAGAAACAATTGGGTAGAAAATAGGGTTTGTTCTTGAAAACTTGGAAGAATATTATTTTAGGACTCATTTGTAATCTCTTGTAACAACATTCGAAATATAGTGAATCAGAGAGCTGTTATCTCTCTAAGACTAAGTTCATTTGATCGAACTGAGTAAACAAATATTTTGTGTTTCTCGCCTTATTTTATCTTATTATGCAAAATTTAATACTTTTTTGTTAATATTGATGAGTTTCATTTATTTTAGTTGACAATGTTTAAAGGTTGAAAAACACAAGAAAGGGGGGGGGGTTTGAATTGGGGTTTTGAAATAAAATAATTTGACAAAGTTATTTTTATCCTAGTTCATTTAAACTCAAACTACTCCAGTCCACCCGTCAAGGTGATTTTCCTCTCTCCACGAGGTATTACATCACTAATCAATACTTGATTAAAACTCACCAAGACAACTGTCTTAGTCTTCTCGAGATCAACCACAACTCGGTTTCTCAAGGAATTTCAACTTTACAATCAATTACAAAACTATGTGTTTCACGATGCTTCTAAAAAGCTATACCACAACTGTGATTTTTACACAATTTTTTAAGCACCTAGGAACTAGAGAATATGAATGATTTCTTTGCAGATTTCTCTTTTTGTTGTATGCGCATAAGTTGTTCTTATTCTCTTTATGGATAGATCTTTATATAGGGGTCAAGAAAATTCATCCGTTGGAGACATATAATTTATATATGGAATGATGATATTTGGACTTAATTGATCTTTCCATAAAAATGAGATCCTGTTGGAAATCAGCCCTTACTTCAAATCATTATTTAATAAATAGTAACACATCAGAACAAAGTAGCCATAACATAGGTATCAGAGTGTGTAGAGCCGCATGATGCTTTCAGAAGTTTGACTTGAATCCTTGATGTCTTGATCAGAAGATGTTATAGCAGAGCTTTAAGGTTTTTAGATCAGTTGACAAGGTTTTAATCAGAGTTTGGTGCAACCTTTGGTGCTTTTAGAAGTTCATCAGAACTTCTCTTAAAACGTGAAATTAAACTTCAGATCATGGATGAATCTTCTAACATATATCAATTGTATCAGATCTTCTATATTTTTTTAGATCAGAATCTTCAAACATATATCCATTGTATCAGAACTTCTGTATTGATTCAGATCAAAATCTTCTTCTACTATCAGAACCATAACTTGTTCTTCTTTTCCTTTCAAGGTCAAAACTTCATCTGCATATTTTATTAAACAAAATTAGGAGACAACAATTTTTCATACAAAATATTTATTTATCAAGGTCAGAACATAATTGTCATCAACAATACTTGCTATCATCAAAACTTCTAAGATAGGTGTAGAACCAAACTATGTTCTAACAATGTTCGTTGTCCTCACACATCAAAGTTTTTGTTGTGAATTGAACCTTCTAAATTTCATGTCACTTCTTTATTAACTATAAGATATGAAGTGACATCAATGAATGATTGGGATTTTTTTAATGACCAAATTTAAGGCAAGAAACATATAATCTAAATGAAAGAAATTGGTTTATTTAAATCCACATGAATATATCAAAATAACGAGAATACAATTAAAAATAATGTATATCTTCATTTATAAATTTATTTTCAATGAAGATATAAATTTATTCTAACCCAATTTAACTTTTCCACACGAGACTTCAATTTACTTTTCGATATTGGTGTGATTTATCTAATAACTATTATGTTTAATTTAAAAAGATCCTAATCTATTATTAATTAACGTGTTAAATGTACTATTATTTTTTTCCTAGAATGTTTATTCATTCATTTAAATTGAAAATACATAGATCATTTCATATTCAAAAATGATTAAAATCAAAAAGGTGAATATGTAAACCATCTTGCAGTATATACATTATTAGAAAACAACGATATTATAATAAAAGTGCTTACAAATATGAAATAAATATAAAATTAATCGAAATATCCAAACTTTTGGATCTGCAACACCCAAGTCTTCATCGATATGTAATAAATTGAATTCAATATTTTAGTCGGACCAATAAACACCATACTAAGAAGGAACACTAACAGATACCGCATCGATGAAAACTTAAGAACACAAAAAGTGTAAGTAAATATATCATATAACCAATTAACAACCATTGGATGACAACATACTTTATTTTTTATAGAATGATACATAAAAACCATATTTTTAATAGTAAAGCAACATTTTATTTTAAATTTAGACACATAAAAACTATGTTGGTTTGAGGATAATCAATAAAATTATAAATATTTATCAATTTGTAAAACAACATGTTGATTTTAAATCTAGATACATAAAATGTTTGTTTGTTTGAGGATAATCAATAAAATTGAAAATATTTATATATTAGTAAACCAACATGTTGATTTTAAATCTAGATATATAAAAACTTTGTTGGTTTGAGAATAATCATAAAAATTGTAAATGTTTATATCATATAAATCCATTGTTGATGTTATTTCAAATATAAAAATAATAATTATACCCTAGGTTTCAGTGATTCTTATATTCAGAGTTTCGAATATTCATAAACAATTGGGTAGAAAATAGGGTTTGTTTTTGAAAACTTGGAAGAATATTTTCTTAGAACTCATTTGTAATCTCTGGCTATCTCTTCTAGACAAAGGTCATTTGATCAAATTGAGTAAACGACACCTCCGCCTCTATCTTTAATTATTCCAAATTTGTACTTTCACGTTTAGCAATCCTTCACCTGGACCGAGTAGATGTTCGATTGAGGCAACTTTGTTTTCCACCTAAACCGTGTTGGGGTTCTTTCTATCACCATTTGATTGTATTACCATATGTAGTGAAGAGTATTTTATGGTCAAAATGCGAGCTGATCTTTTCAGCCACTGCCAAGGATCTAAATTCGTCAAGTGTTTGTTTTCCACAGCTGTGGGGTTCTTTCTATCAGTTAAGTTGATTATATTCAGTTTGACGCAATTTAGGTTTATGTTAAAACTCAAACCTAATAACAATTCAAATAATTTATATAATATGACTAGCTAACAAAGAGATATTTCAATCTTAATATGATTGTCTTTTTCACTGATAATTTTATTATTCTTAATTGTATTTTGAGAATTTCATATATTTATGTGGAGTAAATTAAGCTTGAGAAGATTTGTACTACCTCTGTTCCTATATATAAGAGACAATTCATTTTTTAAATTCATTGAATAACCAATGTATTTGGTCAATTTATAGACTAGGTACATTGATTATTCAATGAATCTAAAAATTGAATTGTCTCTTATATAACGAGGTAATATTTTTGTATTTTGGGAATTTCATATATTCATGTGGACTAAAATAAGCTAAATTTTGAAATTTATTTTATATGTTCCTTTCCTTGAACATATAAGATTATTTTATTTCATTCAAAACATATTATGTTGGATTGTTTCACCATCATTTAAGATTATTTAAGTTTTAATAATAAAATTGTTCCTTTCCTTCCACATTAAAATTTAGTTATATTTTTTCGTAACGATTATTTTCATTTAGTTTTATTAAACAAAGATTTAGTAATTATTGTTGTAAAACACCTTTTGCAGCAATTTTGTGTTTTTCTCAATAATTTTTAGTGCTGCAAAAACTCGTTTTTGTTGTAGAATATACTACTTAATTAAATTGATGATTTTCCAGTAGTTTAGTCTACTTTATTGATAATACATTTACAACAATCAATATTGTAATAATAAATCTTTTAAAAGATTTTAACTTGTTTAATTTTTATCATTCTATATAAAATAAATTAAGTTGTTATACAGTTATTTATATAAATTTACCAGTTAAATTGATTATATTCACTTTGACACAGTTTAGGTTTATGTTAAAACTCAAACCTAATAACAATTCAAATAATTTATATAATATGACTAGCTAACAAAGAGATATTTCAATCTTCATAGGATTATCTTTTTCACTGATAATTTTATTATTCTTAATTGTATTTTGAGAATTTCATATATTTATGTGGACTAAATTAAGCTTTAGAAGATATGTATTATTTTTATTTTTATTTTGGGAATTTCATATATTCATGTGGACTAAAATAAGCTAAATTTTGAATTTTATTTTATATGTTCCTTTCCTTGAACATATAAGATTTATTTTATTTCTTTCAAAACATATTATGTTGGATTGTTTCACCATCATTTAGGATTATTTAAGTTTTAATAATAAAATTGGTCCTTTCCTTCGAAACATATTATGTTGGATCTTAATAAAGTTGTTCCTTTCCTTGACATTAAAATTTAGTTATATTTTTGATAATTAAGTTATTCTTAGCTCTATAGTTAGATAAAATTGTTTGAAAAATATATTTTTGACAAACTCAATAATATTATTCTAATATTTATTTATTTTTGATAGTTAAGTTAATATATATATCATTATCAACGATTGTTTGCTTATAAAAGTATGGTATAAGTTAATACTTATTCCTTTGGTGTATTTAGATTTGAATTTACAAGGTTTGTTTGTTTATAAAAGTATGATATCTTCTATAGATATATCATTATCTCTATTACATGAAAATTATTGTAAGCTTCTATCTTTCGTATGATATTTTTTGTTAATGCCTATCTCTTCAATTTTCATTAAGATATACTTTTTAACATTCTAATATTGAAGTATAATATAATTTTAGTCTAAAAAGTTTGTAAAATTTCCATCCTGAAACTCATATTCATCAAACGTGTAAGTATGTATATGTTACACTTATATGGATAAGAAAATTATCAATGTTGATGCTACTTTAATAAAAACCTCTAACCCACCACTTAAAATAGTTGTTTTTCAAATACTTTATGTGATTTTTTTTAATATCTACAATACTGTTATGTGTTAAAATTAAAAATGAAATTAAAAAATAGATTAGAAAAATTATACAAATAATTAAATTTGAAGCTGTTCTTGATCAATATTTTAAAATATGGATAAAATTTGTATTTTTTATAATATAATAGAATCTTATTATTATTAAAAATTAATTATTGTAGAGAATCAATACATAAATAAATAAACAAATGAAAGAGTTAAAACACCATATAAGTAATTTTTTTTGAACACTTTTCTATAATTTTTTATTTCAAACACCGTAGAATGTTTTATTTCAAACACTTTTGTGTAATTTTTTTTAAATATCCACAATATTGTTTACATGTGAAAAATGAATTAAAAAAGTAGAAACAAAATACACCATATAAGTAATTAAATTTGAAGGTGTTCATAATCAAAATTTAAAAATATGGATGTAATTTAAATACTTTAATAAAATGTTATAAACTCTAAAATTAATTACTAGAGAAACAACACATAATACATAAATAGATAAACGGTTAAAATTAAAACACACATATCTTTAACATATATAACATATTTTTACGATTGACAATGTATAATTCAAAAGTCATATTCTAAACATGATTCTAATAGTAATATTCCAATTGTCATATTTTATGTAAGATATATCGATGGTATCTTACAAGTAATCTATATTTGAGTCTTTGGAAAAGTCCCTCTTGAAATTAGTGGATAAACAAACTATAAATGAAATTCGTAAAAGTGGAAACACACCAAGGTGATGCAAACCTATAAAATATTTTTCTTTTATTTGATGTCATCTAAAACAGTGATGTAACGAAGATCCTCAAGGTTATTTATTTGAACATAACTTGTTTTTTGGTTCATCTAAATAAAATTAGGTGTCCACTATCTTTCAATTGAATTTTGGGTATGAGTACAAGTGTTGGATACGATGTATGACACAATGTGTACAACATAGTTATTATATTGCTATTAATGGTATTTGTAGACTTATTATTACATTAACACTTCTTGTTTGTAGTCACTTCCTAAAACTCCTCCTATATATGAGAATCACTTTAACTTTCTCTCAATCACTAAAATTAGAGTTTAAAATTTAAAGGACGTTGAATTACAATTCAATTAAATAAAATAAACTCTATCCTTTAATATATGAGTGGAAGCGCTACAATAGCATTCAAGCAACACAAAAAAAAGGACTCAAACATAAACGCTAGCACTAAATATCTTTAGTTCAACGAATGGTATTACGATGGAATTGAAGGTGCAAGAGAATTAAATGGGAAACAACATACGAGACAGGAAAGAACTAACTCTAATACAAAACCTATATATCATAATAGTTTGGAGAAGGATCCCACTTTGGATAGTGGTTCGTGCTAGTAAGTGTGCTATTTTATACCATGGCGGTTAAGGTATATGATGAAAATATGGATAGTGTTCTAAATTTAACAATGGAGAATGTTTGACAAATTACTAAGATCATTAAAATATTAATAAATTAGAATATTAGTTAATCAACATTGAAATTTAGTCTTATACTTTAAAGTTAAGTTATGTTTAACTCTTGAGTTAGATATAATTGTTTTAGAAATACATATTGCTAAACTAATTGATTCTACTCCACCATTTATTTCTAATATAGAAAAATGAACAATCTACCATTAATGAGTATATTTTCACTATTTATTAAAATATATATTTCAACATTCTAATCTATAAGCACACATACATTTCTTTCTCATGGCTCATAGTCGTCAAAAGTATTTATGTTTATGTTTATTTTAATACATATAAAGGAGAAGAAGATTTTAATTGATGAGAATACTTATAAAAAATAATTTAACCCATCTCCTATAAAAATATATTTAAATTTATTTATGGAATTCATTAATATTAATGGCAAATGTTTTGTCAAAAGTGTCATTAATATTTTATGTTGGTGTAAAAAAAATAATTAAAAAATTTCTAAAAAATCACAAATTAAGACAAAGGAGAAACAAAGTGATAGATTGCTTAAATTTTAAATTACAACTAAACTAAACTATAAATAAAATTAACCAACTCCATCAATTAAAATCACAAGTAAAGCTAAAAATACGTATCATCAATTAAATAAATTACATGTTAATGTATTATTTAATTTTATAGATGAATATTTTTTGTGTATTTATTGTGAATACATTTCAAACAATAATAATTCTCATAATAACTACTTTCATAAAAAGATTTTATTTGCTTTAACTTTTATAAACAATAAAGTATGTTGTCATACAATGATTGTGGTAAATTTCAACTTAAATTTTTTATATGCTCTCTGAAATATTTTATGTTTTTGTTAAACCACAAACCTAATGAAAATAAATCAATTTATATAATATAACAATGCGAAAATTAAAGATTTTAAGTTTAACAACTCGTATTTTTCACTTATTAATTTATTTTTTAATTTCCTCAAAATTGAAAAGTTACTAATTTCACTTTATCCATTCAACTAATCAATTGAGAAAATATCCATTATTTTTAATTATGTTATCATTATTTTGATATATTCATGTGGATTTAAATAAACCAATTTCTTTAATTTAGATTATATATTTCTTTCCATAAACTTGTTCATTCAAAAAAAGTAAAATCATTAAAATTGATGTGAAATTAATAAGGTTCAATTTGCACCAAAAATTTTATGTTCGAGACAACAAACATTAGCAATTAAAATAAATGAAATTTATCAATAATAAAAAAATATATATATTAAATTTTGCAGATTAAGATAAAATAAGGTGAGAAACACAAAATACTTATTTACTTAGTTCAATAAAATGATCTTTGTGCAGGGACATAGCTCTCGATTTACTATACTTTTAAAGTTGTTGCAAGAGGTTACAAATAAGTTCTAAGAAAATATTCTTCAAAATTTTAAAGAACAACCCTATTTTGTATCTAATTGTTTCTCATTCTCCAAAATTCTCAAATATAAGAATCACTCAAATCTAGAGTATTTAGAAGTATTTCTCAAACTTCTTACCTGACTCCAAAAGTTTCACCAAAATCCTTGCATCATATTATTACTTTTGCTCATGGTTCTGACATATTTATGATTTACATCTTTGGTTTTGTTTAGTGATATAAAAGTAATAGTGTGTTTTACATTCATGGACAAGTAATAGTGTGTTATACTTGAAAAAGACATATAACCCCGCTCTTGAAACTTTTTTGTTTCAATATATATATTTTAAAATATTTTAATGTTAAGGACAAAAGTATTGTCAAAATTTTAATTTATTTTTTATGTATTTATAAAAAAATTATAAAAAAACTTTAAAAAGAAAAATGGAGACAAAGATAAACAAATTGAAGACTTGTGTAATTTTTTAATTATACTTAAACCTAAAAACATATAAGATAAACCAACTAGATTAATTAGAATCACAACCTATACCGACAAATACCAATCGATTATTTGATAAATTAACATGTTAATAAATTAAAGATTGATGAATGTTATAGTAGGTTAGTCTATTATATTGATAATACATTTACAATAACAATCAATATTGTAATTACTAATTTCTTAAAGGATTTTAATATGTTTAACTTTTAATCATTCTATAAAAAATAAATTATGTTGTTATACAATTATTTATATAAATTTACCACTTAAATTTTATTATATTTTCTTTTGTCTCATTTTAGGTTTTGTTAAAACTAAAACCTAATGATAATTGAAACAATTTATATAATATGATTGTGTAGAAATGAGAGATTTCAAGCTTAGTAACATTACCTTTTTCTTATAATTTTATTCGCATTTTTAAAAAATTAAGAAGGTATGTGTTATTATTAATTGTATTTTAGAATTTCATATATTCATGTGGATTAAAATAAATTAATTTTTGAAATTTAGATTTTCATATATTCATATGAATTAAAATAGGTTAATTTTGAAATTTAATTTATATGTTCATTACCTTTTGGTCATTCAAACAAAATTAAATTATTGATTATAATTTTATTCATAAATATTTATTCAAAGAGAAAAAAGTTTATATGAATGTAGAATCGCGTTTATAATGTAGAATAGCATTCGAATTCGAAATATTTATTCAGAATTATTAAATATAATTATTATTCAAAGAATATAGAATAGCATCAAGAATGGATTTATAAGATATAAATATTTACAATTTTATTCATTATTCTCTATATAACAAATTTTTTGGTTGTTTAGATTTAAAATGAACATGTTGATTTACTATTAAAAATATGATTTCATATAGGTATAGTATGATCCTATCATTTAAAAACTATTGACAACATTTATCTTTTACTTTATATTTTAAATTTTATCAATGCTACTTTCTTTTTTAGTTATTAATATATTCAATATTTGAATCTAAACGTTCTTTAGCATTTCCATACTAAAACTCACATGCATCAAGCGGTGTGGGTATATATATATATATATATATATATATATATATATATATATATATATATATATATATATATATATATATATATGACCTAACCCATCTCTTAAAATTGTTGTTTTACAAACACTTTTCTGGGATTTTTTTAATATCTACAATATTATTTTGTGTGAAAAATAAAAAAATAAAATTATAAAATAAACTAGAAAAAAATAAAATTAATGAAATTTGAAGGTGTTCTTATCAATATTTCAAAATATGGATGAGATTTGTATTCTTTAATAATATATTAGAATGTTTCTATTATTCAAAATTAATTACAGTAGAATATTGAGACACAATACCTAAATAAATGAAAGAGTTAAAATTAAAATCACAATATATTTTTAACATATATAATAATAGTTATCCCATGACAATACATAATTCCAAAGTCATATTCAATACATGAAAATACTAATAATAAAATACATATTATATATATATATCTATATATATATATATATATATATATATATATATATATATATATATATATATATATATATATATATATATATATATGTGTGTGTGGGGTATCCGACTTTGTGTGATTTATTTTAATAATATAAATTTGTATTTTAGTTTAAAATTAAGATTTAATCAATCTATAGGTCCAAAACTATTTTGGAATTTTAAAATAGATCCTAATGTTATATTAATTAACGTGTTGATGTATTATAAGTTTGATTATAATATTTGAGCGGTTTAATTTATTTTCTTGTTCAAGCATTATAGGATGAAATTAACAGAAATAGTCAAACAGTAACACAACTAATTTCTGAGTCTTTGTAAATGTCAATCTTACAATTAGTGGAGAAAACAACTCTAGAGGAAATTTTAATAAAGTGGAAATACACTAAGGAAGCATAAACATTTAAAAATTTCATTTTTAGTTGGTGTCATCTAAAATAGGTGGTCTAATAAAAGATCTCCTATGTTCGATATTTTTTATTCGAACATAATTTTTTTTTGGAGTTCATCTAAATAGATTATAGTGTCTGCTCTGTTGCCAATTAAATTTTTTGGGTATGAGCACAAATGTTGGCTATGATGTATGACACAATTTATAATATCATTATCAATAATACTTGTACACTTAGTATTACATGAACACTTCTTGTTTCCATCCATTCCCTAAAACTCCTCCTATATATGATAATCACTCTCACTTTCTCTCAATCATTAACAATAGTGTTCAACTTCAATAAATTAAATAACTTAAAGAATGTTGAATTACAACTCAATTTAATAAATTAAATACGATGCTTTAAGACATGAGAGAAAGCTCTAGAGTGGCATAGAAGCATCATAAAAGGACTCAAATATAAACACTAGCACTAAGTATCTTCAATTCAACGCATGATATTATACGATGGAATTGAAGGTGCAAAAGAATGGAAACACACATGAAATTATACGATGGAATTGAAGGTGCAAGAGAATGGAAACAACAAACAGTGTGATATTTTATAACATGGCGGTTAAGGTATATGAAAATATGGATAGTGTGCTACATTTAACAATGAAGAATGTTTGACAAATTACTAAGATCGTTAAAATTTTAATAAAGTAGAATATTAGTCAATCAACACTAAAATTTAGTCGTATACTTTAAAGTTATGCTTAACTCTAGAGTTAGATATAATTGTTTTAGAAATACATATGGCAAAACTAATTGATTCTATCCCACCACTTATTTCTAATATATAAGAGTGAACAATCTATCATTAATATTAAAGGTATCTTATAAGGTATATCCTTTAATGAATCTAGATTTGAATTCATAACATTTTATTTACTTATAAACGTATAAAATTTCCTCTAGTTATATCATTATAACTATTATTTGAATATCATTGCAAGATTTTATCTTTCTGAAGATATTTTTCATTAATGAGTATCTTTTCACTATTTATTAAAATTAAATTTCAACATTCTAATCTATAAGCACACATTCATTTCTTTATTGTGGCTCGTAGTTGTCAAAAATAATTATGTTTATTTTTTTATACATATAAAGGAGAAGAAAATTTTAATTAATAATAATACTTATAAAAAATAATTTAACCCACCTCCTAAAAAAATATATTTAAATTTATTTATGGAATCCGTTAATGTTAATGACAAATGTTTTGTCAAAAGTGTCATTTATATTTTATGTTTGTGTAAAAAATAATAATTAAAAAAATAAAAAAAGTCACAAATTAAGACAAAGGAGAAACAAAGTGATAGATTGCTTAAATTTTAAATTACAATTATACTAAACTGAAAATAAAATTAATCAACTCCATAAATTAAAATCACAAGTAAAGCTAAAAATTCTTATCATCAATTAAATAAATTACATGTTAATGTATTATTTAATTTGATTGATGAATGATTTTTGTGTATTTATTGTGAAAAGATTTTATTTGTTTTAACTTGGGTTAAATTAGTTTTTGGTCCATATAAATATCTCAAATTTAATTTTTAGTCCCTCTAAAATTTTCTTTTAAAGAATGATCCTCTTAAAAATTTAAATTTTAACTTTTGGTCCCTCATGGAAAATTCATAGCTAAATTGGTCTCTAATTTCGTCGCTAAATAAATAAACGTCGCTAAAACGGTCGTAAAAGCGGTCGCTAAATAAAAAACTATCGTAAAAATTATCGCTAAATAGTAAAAATTGTCACTAAATTGCAGGAGGGACCAATAGTTAAAATTTAAATTTTTACGAGGTCCATTCTTTAAATGAAAATTTTAGAGGGACTAAAAACGAAATTTGAGATATTTAAAAGGACCGAAAACTTATTTAACCATTTTAACTTTTATATCATATTATAAACAATAAAGTATGTTGTCATACAATGATTGTGGTAAATTTCAACTTAAATTATTTATATGCTCATTGAAATATTTTATGTTTTTGTTAAACCTCAAACCTAATTAAAATAAATCAATTTATATAATATAACAATGCGAAAATTAAAGATTTCAAGTTTAATAACTCGTATTTTTTACTTATTAATTTATTTCTTAATTTCACCAAAATTGAAAAGTTACTAAATTCACTTTATCCATTCAACTAATCTATTGAGAAGATATGCACTATTTTTAATTATATTATCATTATCCTTATATATTCATGTGGATTTAAATAAACCAATTTCTTTAATTTAGATTATATGTTTCTTTCCATAAACTTAATTATTCTAAAAAAATAAAAATCATTGGAATTGATGTGAAATTGAGAAGGTTCAATTCACACACATTAGTGATCTAATTATGCATAACATCGATTAAAAATCAATAAGGCAACAGTCCTAACTTGGAACTATTCGCACTTGGGAAAAAGTAATTTGTTACTTCTCAAAGAACACGGGATTACTCGCTCTAAGAGGATCTTCATTTGTATTTTCAATATTCAGTGCTGCGACCCCGTCTTGAACGTGGCGCAAAATGCAAAAATCGATTAAATGAATTGTTAATGTTGTTGAGTTTTATTTATTTTAGTTGACAGTGTTTGAAGGTTGAAAAACACAAGAAAAGGGGGGTTTGAATTGGGGTTTTGAAATAAAATAATTTGACAAAGTTGTTTTTATCCTAGTTTGTTTGAACTCAAACTACTCCAATCCACCCGTCAAGGTGATTGGCCTCTCTCAACACGGTCTTAATTCACTAATCATAACTTGATTACAACTCACCAAGACAATTATCCTAGTCTTCTCGAGATCAACCACAACTCAGTTTCTCAAGGAATTTCAACTTTACAATCAATTACAAAACTATGTGTTCCACGATGCTTCTAAAAAGCTATATCACAACTGTGATTTTTACACAATTTTTACTTAAGAACTAGAGAATATGAATGATTTCTTTGATTTCTCTTTTTGTTGTATCTTGAGTTGTTCTTAATCTCTTCATGGATAGATCTTTATATAGGCGTCAAGGAAATTCATCCGTTGGAGACATGTAATTTATATATGGAATGATGATATTTGGACGTAATTGATCTTTCCATAAAAGCGAGATCACGTTGGAAACAATTTGTTACTTCAAATCTTTATTTCATAAATAGTAGCATCAAAACAAAACAACCAAAACAAAGGTATCATAGTATGTAGAGTAGCATGGTGCCTTCAGAAGTTTGACTTGAATCCTTGATGTCTTGATCAGAAGATGATGTAGCAGGGCTTTAAGGTTTTTAGATCAGCTGACAAGGTTTTAATCAGAGTTTGGTGCAGCCTTAGGTGCTTTTAGAAGTTCATCAGAACTTCTCTTAGAACGTGAAATTAAACTTCAGATCATGGATGAATCTTCTAACATATATCCATTGTATCAAAACATCTGTATTTATTCAGATCAACATCTTTTTCTCCTATTAGAAGCATAACTTGTTCTTCTTTTCCTTTCAAGGTCAGAACTTCATCTGCATACTTTATTAAACAAAATTAGGAGACAACAATGTTTCATACAAAATATTCATTTATCAAGGTTAGAACATAATTGTCATCAACAGTACTTGTTATCATCAAAACTTCTAAGATAGGTGAAAAACCGAACTATGTTCTAACAATGTTCGTTGTCCTAACACATCAAAGCTTTTGTTGTGAATTGAACCTTCTCTATTTCACATCACTTCAATATTAACTATAAGATTTGAAGTGACATGAATGAATGATTTTGATTTTTTTTAATGACCAAATTTAAGGCAAGAAACATATAATCTAAATGAAAGAAATTGGTTTATTTATATCCACATGAATATATCAAAATAACGAGAATACAATTAAAAATAATGTATATCTTCATTTATAAATTTATTTTTGATACATGTTTCTAACCCAATTTAACTTTTCCACGAGACTTTGGTTTACTTTTATGATATTGGTGTGATTTATCTAAAATTATTATGTTTAATTTAAAAAAGATCCTAATCTATTATTAATTAACGTGTTAAATCTACTATTATTTTTTTACTAGAATGTTTATTCTTTCATTTAAATTGAAAAATACATAGATTATTTCATATTCAAAAATGATCAAAATCGAAAACGTGAATATGTAAACCATCTTGAAATATATACGTTATTGGCATACAACGATATTATAAAAGTACTTACAAATATGAAATAAATATAAAATTAATCGAAATATCAAACTTTTGGATCTACAACACCTAAGTCTTCATCGATCCAATAAATAGAATTCAATATGTTAGTCGGACAATAAACACCATACTAAGAAGGAACTCTAACAAATCTTGCACAATCGATGAAAAACTTAAGAACACAAAAAGTGTAAGTAAATATATCCATATAACCACTTAACATCATTGTATGACAACATACTTTATTGTTTCTAGAATGATACATAAAACCATATTTTGAATAGTAAAGCAACATGTTGATTTTAAATTTAGATACATAAAACTATGTTTGCTTGAGGATAATCAATAAAGTTGTAAATATTTATACATTAGTAAACCAACATGTTGATGTTAAATCTAGATAAATAAAAACTTTGTTTGTTTAAGGATAATCAATAAAATTGTAAATATTTATATAATAGTAAACCAACATGTTGATTTTAAATCTAGATAAATAAAAACTTTGTTTGTTTGAGGATAATCAATAAAATTATAAATATTTATATCATATAAATCCATTGTTGATGCTATTTCAAATATAAAAATAATAATTATACCCTAGGTTTGAGTGATTCTTATATTGAGTTTGGGAGATTCATAAACAATTGGTAGAAAATACGGTTTGTTCTTGAAAACATGGAAGAATATTTTCTTAGAACTCATTTGTAATCTCTTGTAACAACTTTAGAAGTATAATGAATCGGAGAGCTTTTATCTCTCTAGACAAAGGTCATTTGATCAAACGAGTAAAAGACACCTCGCCTCTATCTTTGAATTCCATGAACCAAAATGATAAACAATTCCAAATTTGTACTTTCACGTTGAGCGATCCTTCACCGAACCGAGTAGATGTTCGATTGAGGCAACTTTGTTTTCCACCAACCGTGTTGGGGTTCTTTCTATCACCATTTGATTGTATACCACTTGTAGTGAAGAGTATTTTATGGTCAAAATGCGAGTTGAACTTTTTAGCCACTGCCAAGGATCTATATTCGTCAAGTGTTTGTTGTCTCTAGTGATAAAGGTATTGTTAATGTAATATGCATTAAGGTTGATATCAATAACCATGAGCATAAATTGTAAAAAAGTTCAAACTCCAATACTTTTATTGCATCATCAAGTTCATATCTTTTATTCATTAAATTTAAAAATAATTTATCTATTTTCTTAAAGTTATTATTATATGAACATGTTGAAATAGAAGGAGTAAGTTTTCTTGAAATTGTTAAATTTTAATAATAGACACAAACATTAAATTAGTATGGCAAATATGTAGCTCTATATTTCTCAAGTTACCCTAACAAAGGGAATCAAATTTATTCCAAAATGATAAATTCAAGTTGTTGTCCTCGATACATCAAACATAAACTTTTAGAGGAAGGATTGAACCGAATCCTCTATCCCAATGCCAATAAGCTTATTAAGAAAAGGAAAAGTCTTAGGTACAATATTTCCTTAGGAAAACCTTAATATTATTCATTCTTATCGTTTATTAATAATCAACTTAAATTCGGATGTTATGATGTACTATTGTTAATTGCGCTCTAACAAAAGACCATGCTTTTCAAATTTAGCTATGTTTCATGTATTAGTGTTAAGAGTACTCCGAATAGGTGTATTTATTTAATGATTTTTATCTCTGTCACAAAGTGAGTAATTCATGATTCCCTTTTCCCTTGTTAATCTTGTGTTGACATTTCTCTTGCAGGCACCTTGCCAACGTATTTCAATTCTAGTGGTCAGTTGCTTAGTTTCGCTTGCATCCTAGTTGTTGTTAAACTTTTTACTTTGGCGACCCAAAGAATACACTCATAATTCTTGGCATGGATGAAAAATAATATTTAAGATATTGTAATTTTCTGCACGGTGTTAGTTTTTATTTAATTTTTATATATTAATAATCTAGAACCACATTCAAGGACAATAAATTCGAAAATATAAACCAAAACATAATAAGTTAGATACAAATATGTTTACAAAGCCACAATAACAAAGCACAAAAAGCTCCAAATCCAAACGTTAATACTACAAAATAACCAATTGCAAAGGTCTAGAAAGAATTGCCAGTTCAACAAATAACAAATAAAACAAAGAAGAAGCAACTGTTAAACATCAATGTCAACATTACTTTATATGCACCTAAGTATGTGATACGAATATACTAAATTAAGTGTATGGTAAGAGCTCAGGACATAGTAGGAATATCTTGTATATATATTATTTACAAGATTATTTAGGTTTGTGAAGGAAGTGGTTATTATATTAACTAGGTTTGTGAAATAATTATACATACTTAATTTCGTTCCTTAATCATATACGTATAATAACTTTCGATTGTGTCGAAATGCGGGTTAAATAACGTTGTTTCAACTCAACTACTTCACGAGCTTTAAAGCATGATTGTTAACATGATTGTTTATTATTCTTCAATTATTAATGTTTTTAGGTATAGTATGATCCCTATAATTTTAGCATTTTTACAATATTTATCTTTTATTTTATATTTTAAAATTTATCAATGCTACTTTCTTTTTAGTTATTAATATAATTTTTAAAATATTAGAATCTAAACGTTCTTTAGCATTTCAAACGTTTGAATATATATATATATATATATATATATATATATATATATATATCAATATTATTATTATCTAACCCACCGTTAAAATTGTTGTTTTACAAACACTTTTCTTGGATTTTTAATATCTAAAATATTATTATTTGTGAAAAATAAAAATAAAATATAAAATAAACTAGAAAAACAAAAAATCAATTAAATTTGAAGGTGTTCTTATCAATTTTCAAAATATGGATGAGATTTGTATTCTTTAATAATATAATAGAAATTTATAATTGTTAAAAATTAAAGGTAGAAAATTGAGACACAATGCATAAATAAACGAAAGAGTTAAAATTAAAATCACAATATATATAATAATAGTTATCCCATGAAAATATATAATTCAAAAGTCATATTCAATACATGAACATATTAATAATAAAATACATATTTTATATACGATATATTGATGGTATCCTGTTTGTAGTAGTACCAATTTAAAAAGAAATATATATGATTCCAATTGTCATATTTAACTCATGTTTTCATGGAATATGAACTTTGTGTGATTTATTTTAATAATATAAATTTGTATTTTAGTTTAAAATTAAGATTTAATCAATCTATAGACCCTAAACTATTTTGGAATTTTAAAATAGATCCTAATGTAATATTAATTAACATGTTGATGTATTATAAGTTTGATTATAATATTTGAGCAGTTTAATTTATTTTCTTGTTCAAGCATTATAGGATGAAATTAATCATATTTTAATCCTAAAAATGTTTGAATCTTTGTAAAATTTAATATTGAAACACAACACTAACATAAGTAATCTCTAGGTCTTTGTAAATGTCAATCTTACAATTAGTGGATAAAACAACTCTAAAGGAAATTTTTGAATAAAGTGGGAATACACTAAGGTAATATAAACATATAAAAAGTTCATTTTTAGTTGGTGTCATCTAAAATAGGTGGTCAAATGACAAATCTCCTATGTTCGATATTTTTTATTTGAACAAAACGTTTTTTTAAGTTCCTCTAAATAGAATATAGTGTCTGTTGTGTTGCCAATTAAATTTTTTGGTTATGAGCACAAATATTGGATATGATGTATGACACAATTTACAATATCATCATCAATAATATCATCATTGTCGTTGCTAATTAACAATAGTGTTATTTTATGTTTTTGTTAAACCTCAAACCTAATGAAAATAAATTAATTTATATAATATAACAATGCGAAAATTAAAGATTTCAAGTTTAACAACTCGTATTTTTCACTTATTAATTTATTTCTTAATTTCACAAAAATTGAAATCTTACTAATTTTTCTTTATCCATTCATATAATATATTGAGAAGATATGCATTATTTTTAATTATATTAGAATTATTTTGGTATATTCATGTGGATTTAAATAAACCAATTTCTTTAATTTTGATTTTATGTTTCTTTCCTTAAACTTGGTCATTAAAAAAAATTATTGGAATTGATGTGAAATTGAGGAGGTTCAATTCACATACATTAGTCACCTAATTATGCATAACATCGAGTAAACATCAATAAGGCAAACAGGTTCCAAAACATCGAACCATTTTGCACTTGGGAAATAATAATTTATTACTCCTTAAAGGGAATTGAACAGGATTACTCGCTTAAGAGGGATCTTGATTTAAACTTTTCAAAATTCGGTGACGCGACCTGTCTTTCAGCGGGTCTCTAAAATGCGAAAAATCGGTTCGTGAAATTGTCAAAGGGGTTCAATTACCAAAATCTTAACATGCATCCCACAATATGTCAATAATAGAACATGACAACATGATTGCAAAAATATTACTAATTAAGGTCACAATCATGCATGATCGAGGATTCAAATAACACTTTCCTCAAACCCTCAACCCCAAAATCATGTCAATCCCACAAAATACCCCAAAGTCTCTATCTATGAGACTCACCTTGGCCAATTGAATGATTGAAAGGCTACCTTGCTGCCCTAAAGCTCTTATCAAACTTTTACTTCCAAAGCCAACCATCCTGTAATCACCTTATTTTCCATTTTCAAAGATGCATCCTCCAACTTCAAGGTGTTTTCCTCCTTCAATACATAAGCTACATTCACGATATCATATACCAAAATGAAGGTAAGTTTTTGTAGATTCCAAAACTTCAAGAATTATTCAAAGCAGAGCTATGAGTAAAGCGTTATGACTTGATTAGTGGAGCTAATCAAGAAATATCGTCTTGATTTTCACGATCATCGGACCAATAACTTCAAACGCGTTTATCTGCCTCATCATGAACATGCAGAACATAAATTTTATATGCAAATTGAAGATAATTTTGTGAGCTTTCCGAAAAGTCTAGAATTAAACAAAATCCGACTTACGAGTAGAGAGTTATCGTGATATGTGGAGGTTGTTCCAAGAATGAAAATTGCAAGATGATAATGGACTTTGAGTTCTTCTCCTTTCTCTTTCTACTTTCTAATCATAAAAATATGATTTTTATTAAGTTTATTCTCCAAACAAGGCCTTTAAAACTTATGCAATAATGTTTAATGTCTCATTACCATCCAACTAAGTGGTATTTACCCAATTGCCACTTAGTTGGTTTCTAACTCAATTCCTCCTTAATTCTTACCAAGTCTATGTATTTCCCTAAATAATTATTAGTGTATAATTATACACATACATTATTATAATTAAAGATAGGGATGTTATATTCACTTCGCTTAAATAAATTTACCCTCGATGCTTCCAATTACCATGAGAAATACTTCTAAATATCATAGGATTGAGTGATCTATATTGAGAATTTGGGAGATTGAGAAACAATTGGGTATAAAATAAGGTTTGTTCTTGAAAACTTGAAAGAATATTATTTTAGGACTCATTTGTAATCTCTTGTAACAACATTCAAATATAGTGAATCGGAGAGTATATCTCTCTAAGACTAAGTTCATTTGATCGAGCCGAGTAAACAAATATTTTGTGTTTCTCGCCTTATTTTATCTTAGTATGCAAATTTAATACTTATTTGTTAATATTGATGAGTTTCATTTATTTTAGTTGACAATGTTTGAAGGTTGAAAACACATGAAAGAGGCGGTTTGAATTGGGGTTTTGAAATATAATAATTTGACAAAGTTATTTTATCTGGTTCGTTTGAACTCAAACTACTCAGTCCACCGTCAAGGTGATTTGCCTCTCTCAACAAGGTCTTAATTCACTAATCAAGACTTGATTACAACTCACCAAGACAATCGTAGTCTTCTCGAGATCAACCACACTCGATTTCTCAAGGAATTTCAACTTTACAATCAATAACAAAACTATGTGTTTCGATGCTTCTAAAAGCTATATCACAACTGTGGTTTTAGACAACTTTTAAGCACTTAGGAACTAGAGAATATGAATGATTTCTTTGCTAATTTCTATTTTTATTGTATGCCCAAAAGTTGTTCTTATTCTCTTCATGGATAGATCTTTATATTGGCGTCAAGAAAATTCATCTGTTAGAGGCATATAATCTATATATGGAATGATGATATTTGGACATAATGATCTTTCCATAAAAGAGATCTGTTGGAAATCAGCGTTAATTCAAATCTTTTTTAATAAATAGTAACTCATCGAAAAAGCAAGTAACATAGGTGTCGATTTTGTAGAAGCGGTGCTTCAAGTTTGACTTGAATCCTTGATGTCTTGATCAGTGAAAGGTTTTTAGATTAGCGGAGCTTTATAGTTTTCGATTAGTGACAAGGTTTTTAGATCGTGAGCTTTAACGTTTTAGATTAGTCGACAAGGTTTTAATCGAGTTTGAGGGCAGCCTTTGGTGCTTTTTGAAGTTCATCGAACTTCTCTTAGAACATGAAATTAAACTTATCATGGATGAATCTTCTAATATATATCCATTGTATAAAACTTCTATATTTATTAAATCAAATCATCTAACATATATCCATTATATCGAACTTATATTTATTCAAATTAGAATCTTCTTCTACTACCAGAACCATAACTTGTTCTTCTTTTTCTTTCAACTTCAGAACTTCATCTGCATACTTTATTAAACGAAATTCGGAGGCAACAATGTTTCATACAAAATATTTATTTATCGGTCGGAACATAATTATCATCATACCTATTTATCATCAAAACTTCTAAGATAGGTGTAGAACCAAACTATGTTCTAACAATGTTCGTTGTCCTCACACATCAAAGTTTTTGTTGTGTATTAAACTATTTTTTTTACTAGAATGTTTATTCATTCATTTAAATTGAAAAATACATAAATCATTTCATATTCAAAAATGATCAAAATCAAAAAAGGTGAATATGTAAACCATCTTGCAGATATACATTATTAGAATACAACGATATTATAAAAGTTCTTACAAATATGAAATAAATATAAAATTAATCGAAATATCCAAACTTTTGGATCCGCAACACCCAAGTCTTCATCTGATCTGTAATAAATAGAATTCAATATGTTAGTCTGGACCAATAAACACCATACTAAGAAGGAACACTAACAAATACCGCTAATACAATGAAAAACTTAAGAACATAAAAAGTGTAAGTAAATATATCCATATAACCACTTACGAGCATTGTATGATAACATACTTTATTGTTTATAAAATGATACATAAAAAACATATTTTTAATAGTAAAGCAACATGTTAATTTTAAATTTAGATACGTAAATACTATGTTTGTTTGAGGATAATCAATAAAATTGTAAATATTTATCTATTAGTAAACCAACATGTTGATTTTAAATCTAGATACATAAAAACTTTGTTTGGGGATTATCAAAAATTGTAAAATTTATATATGATGAAACCAACGTGTTGATTTTAAATCTAGATACATAAAACTTTGTTTGTTTGAGGATCATCAATAAAATTGTAAATATTTATATCATATAAATCCATTGTTGATGTTATTTCAAATACAAAAATAATAATTATACCCTAGGTTTGAGTGATTCTCATATACGAGTTTGGGAGATTCATAAACAATTGGTAAAAACAAGGTTAGTCCTTGAAAACTTGGAAGAATATTTTGTGGAACTCATTTGTAATCTCTTGTAACAACTTTAGAAGTATAATGAATTGTGAGCTTCTATCTCTCCTAGACAAAGGTCATTTGATCAAACGAGTAAACGACACCTCCTTCTCTATCTTTGATTGCTAGACCTAAAAAGATAAACAAATTCAAAATTTGTACTTTCATGTTGAGCGATCCGTCACCGAACCGAGAGTAGATGTTCGATTGAGGCATCTTTGTTTTCCACCGAACCGTGTTGGGGTTCTTTCTATCACCATTTGATTGTATTACCACATGTAGTGAAGAGTATTTTATGGTCAAATGCGAGTGATTTTTTCAACAACGCTAAGGATCTAAATTCGTCAAGTGTTTGTTGTCTCTAGTGATAAAGGTACTATTAATATGTTATGAATTAAGGTTGATATCAATAACCCGAGCATAAAATGTAAAAAGTTCAAACTCAATACTTCTATTGCATCATCAAGTTCGATATTTTATTCATTAATTTTAAAATAATTTATCTATTTTCTCAAAAGTTATTATTGTATGAACATGTTGAATTAGAAGGAGTAATTTTTTTAAATTGTTAAATTTTAATAATAGACACAAATATTAAATTAGTATGGCATATATGTAGCTCTATATTTCTCAAGTTACCCTAAAAACTGAATAAAATTTATTCCAAAATGATTAAATTTAAGTGGTTGTCCTAGATACATCAAACATAAACTTTTAGAGGAAGGAATGAACGAATCCTCATCCCAATTCTATTATGCTTCTTAAGAAAAGGAAAAGTCTTAGGTACAATATTTCCTAAGAAAACCTTAATATTATTCATTCTTATCATTTATGAATTAACAACTTAAATTGGGATGTTATAATGTACTATTGTTAATTGCGCTCTAACAAAAGACCAACCTTTTCCAATTTAGATATGGTTCATGTATTAGTGTTAAGAGTACTCCCAATAGGTGTATTTATTTAATGATATTTACCTCTGTCACAAAGTGAATAATTCATGATTCCTTTTCCTTGTTAATCCTTTGTTGACATTTCTATTGCGAGAACCTTACCAACATATTTCAATTCTAGTTGTCGGTTGCTTAGTTTCGCTTGCCAGTTGTTGTTAAACTCTTGCATTTGGTATAAAGAATACACTCATTTTGCTTAAAAGTAATATTTGAGAAATTGTAATTTTCTGCCGGTGTTAGTTTTATTTTATTTTTATATATTAATAATCTAGAACCACGTTCAAGGACAATAAATGAAAAAAATAAACCAAAGCATAATAAGTTAGATACAAATATGTTTATAAAGCCACAATAACCGGCACAAAAAGCTCCAAATCAAGCGTTAATACTACAAAACAACCAATTGCAAAGGTCTAGAAAAATTTCCACTTCAACAAATAATAGATAAAACAAAGAAAGCAACCTATTAAACATCAATGTCAACATTACTTTATATGCACCTAAGTATGTGATATCGAATATACTAATTTAAGTGTATGGTAAGAGCTCAAGACATAGTAGGAATATCTTGAATATATATTATTTGAGATTATTTAGGTTTGTGAAGGAAGTGATTATTATATTTCTAGGTTTGTGAAATGATTATACATACTTAATTTTAGTTCCTTAATCTTGTATGTACAATAACTTTCGATTGTGTCGATTGCGGGTTAAATAACGGTGTTTCAACTCAACTACTTTAAAGAAAGCTTTAAAGCATGATTGTTAACATGATTGTTATTATTCTTCAATTATTAATATTTATTAATAAACGTAAATAAAATTAACCAACTCCATAAATTAAAATCACAAGTAAAGCTAAAATACTTATCATAAATTAAATAAATTACATGTTAATATATTATTTAATTTGATAGATGATTGTTTTGTGTATTTATGTGAATACATTTCAAACAATAATAAGTCTCATAATAACTACTTTCATAAAAGATTTTATTTGATTTAACTTTTATATCATTTTATAAACAATAAAGTATGTTGTCATACAATGATTGTGATAAATTTCAACTTAAATTTTTTATATGCTCTAAATATTTTATGTTTTTTGATAAACCTCAAACCTAACGAAAATAAATCAATTTATATAATATAACAATGTGAAAATTAAAGATTTTAAATTTAACAACTCGTATTTTCACTTATTAATTTATTTTTTAATTTCCCCAAAATTGAAAAGTTACTAATTTCACTTTATCCATTCAACTAATCAATTGAGAAAATATCCATTATTTTTAATTATATTATCATTATTTTGATATATTCATGTGGATTTAATAAACCAATTTCTTTAATTTAGATTATAATATTTCTTTCCATAAAGTTGTTCATTCAAAAAAAAGTAAAATCATTGAAATTGATGTGAAATTAATAAGGTTCAATTCGCACCAAAAATTTTGTATTCGAGACAACAAACATTAGCAACTAAAATAATTGAAATTTATCAATAATAAAAAAATATATATATTAAATTTTTGATTAAGATAGTAAAGGTAAGATAAAAATTATATATATACAAACTTCATAATAATTATATTTTTAATTTTAAGCATACTGATATATAGAAAAATATTTGTTATTTATTAATAGTAAAAATGATCATTTTCATTGAAATTATGAAAACCATTCTTATTAAATATTTCTCAA
>CM038794.1:220356347-220410490 GCA_021764765.1 Vicia sativa | reverse complement strand
TGACCTCACCACTCCATCGAACTTCATGAAACAAAGATGCAGAGTTGGATAGAAATGTTAGTTACAACTATGCTAGAAATCAACCCAAAAAGGCCGATGTTCTGTGGAACACATTTAGAAGGAGATTCAATGTTGAATCCTTTAAGCTTAAATAAGTGTGCTAATCTCATGTTCATGAGAAATTCACGAGTCTCGAATGTATTGATGAAAATATTTGTGAATATCTAGAATAATAAGCCTCTTCCAGCTGGACAACACTCCATGGCAACCATCTTCTAAATCGGATATCTCTCAAGAGATGAATCTATTGAGTAAGAAGTTAGAATAAAACTCTTTAGCAATGGTTTTGTATCAAAACCTTTTCTTTTAGTGCTAAAGATACTTCTATGAAAGTGCCAATGCTTATGATCGATCTTGACATATTATTCTCCAAAGCTTCGCTCAAGTCGTGCTTCTACCTCCAAGGTTGTCTCTTCTGAAGATGCTGCTCAAACTTCTTTTGTGCTGAAACTATGAAAGAGTTGAAGAAAGAAAATGAAGTTGTTCGTGAACGTTTGGACAAGAAAGACGAGACCAACAAAGAAATAAAAAATTGGACGGCGAAGCAAGAAAAATCTTCTAATGAGATCAAGAATCTTCTTCTTTCTCGAGTCTCTCGTCAAACTTAGTCTCTTTCTGCTTGAAACTTCGTGCATCTAGTTTATTGTTTTTTAAACCGATGTAATCTGTGGTTCTTACATCCTTTATAAATCGTTTGGATCATTTTTAAATTGTCTTTATAATCGTTTATTTACGCTTTTTGATTATGGGATTTTGATTTAAATATAACAGTTATGGGGACTAAACTCTCAAACATTCATAACAAAAATACAAGTGTATTAGTTGTTGAAGTATTAAGGATATCTAAGCTACCGAAGAGAACTCAAACAAGAAATCTAAGCTTTAAGCTCTAAGATCCGAAAGAAAACTCTAAAACAAGAAATCTAAGATTTAAGCTCTAAGCTCCGAGAAGGAAACTTTGAAAGAAAGATTTCATAAGATCTGAAAGAACAAACTCAGGGAAGTTCTACTGTGTATTTATTCTTTTCGCAATATTTATCTCAAGGGGAGATTACCCATCTCATGGGGAGATTTTCACATATATACAAAATTTCTTAATCAAATTCGATTTTTTGTCATCATCAAAAAGGGGGGATTGTTAGAACATGGTTTGGTTCTAATCACATCTTAGAATTTTGATGATAACAAATGAAATAAATTTTGTGTAGTAAGTTTGATACTCTGGAGAGTATGTTTGCATCTGATACTCTGATAAGTATGTTTTTCATTTCAGATGATGTTCTTACTCAAGCACTCTAGAAAGTGAAATATTAACTTACACTGAGCAGATAAAGAATTAGAAGTTCTAAAGATGAAAGCAACTTCTAAATACGCACGCTGAAGAAAACTCTGATAGAAGCGTGTTGAAGCAAACCCTTATAATATATAAGCTAACAAAGTCTGAACAGAAGATAAAGAGAAATGAAGAGTCAAGTCTTGAAGTTCTGAGACAAGTTTTGCTACAGTACCGTTAGACATTTAAAGCTAAAAAGGTTGAAGCACTCAAGTGGAACAAAGTTCGAAATTCATTGAAAACACAAAGTACAAGCAAACAAGCAAACAAACAACATTAAATGCGATCTCATTGTTCAAGATAGAAACGGACAAATTCGAAGCTATATATAGAAGATCAATTGTTTAAAACAACAACGCGATATATCCACCAAGAAACTCAAGCTTAATTCATGCCACAATAACAGTTTGAATATTGAGTTTATCATTTGTATTACGCTTAAGACTTAGTGAAAAATCACGGTTGTGATAAAGCTTACTAGAAAAAAACTGATACACTATTGTTAGAAGTCACTTTTGTAATTGTTCCTTGAGAGACCAGTTGGGTCAGATTTCTCAATAGGGCTAGGATTAGAGAGTCTTAGAGGTATTAGTCACTTGCAGTTGACTTGTGCATTGTATTGTTAGTCACAACAGTTGGTTGTGCATTTGTAATCAGTTTTTTATTATAGTGAATTAAGTCTTTGTTGAGAAGCGAAATCACCTTGGCGGATGGACTGGAGTAGTTTGAGTTTTAAACGAACCAGGATAAAAAATACTTGTGTTTTATATTGTTGTTACGCTAAAGGAAAAGAAAAAGAGAAACTCATTCACCCCTCCCCCCTTCTAAGTGTTTTCTAAACCTTCACCGGATTATCCCAAAATATTTGAGAGGTTGGTAAGCGATGCATAGAAACCGTTGTATAAAGATTGCACCAAATTCACAAGTCTGTCTGTGGTATTAAAGTTTTAAAACTTAAAGGCACCCAATAGATGGTCAGATAAAAGTTTCACAGAGTTATTAGCCTTTTTGAGAGATATGCTTCCCGAGGATAATGTTCTTCCTAATCGAACTTACAAGGCCAAAAAAATGTTGTGCTCTATTGGCATGATCTATAATAAGATACATGCTTGTCCAAATGATTGCATTTTGTTTCGCAACGAATATGCATCGTTGAATGAGTTCCTTAAGTGCGGTTTACCTCGATATAAGAAAAATTATCTCCAGCAAAAGTCTTATGGTATTTTCCTATTATTGCGAGATTTAGACGCATGTTTTGTAGTGAAACCGATGCAAGACACTTGACTTGGCATGAAATGAAAGAATTATTGATGGAAAGTTTCAACATAGGCAGATGCACCACAGTGGGAGAAAATTTATAATGATTATCCTGATTTTTGAGGAGAAACAATAAACCTTCGCTTATGCTATTCATCGATGGAATGCACCGCATGGTCTTCAAAGTATTTCACATTCCACATGGCTTGTGTTTTATGATTTATAAACTAATCATGGCTATGTATGAAGCTTAAGTACATGATGTTATCTATGTCAATTTCTGGGCCTAAACAATCAAGGAATGACATAGACATATACTTGAAACCTTTAATCGAAAATTTGAAGATTTTGTGGGAGAACGGTGTGGAGGTTTATGATGGATATATGAAAGAAAGTTTCAATTTCAGGGCAATGTTGTTTGGCACAATTAACGATTTTCTAGCATACGAATATCTATCCGGGTATATCATTAAAGGTGAAAAAGACTGTCCTGTCTATGAAGATGGAACTCATACGACGCAATTTAAAGTTTGTCAAAAGAATGTCTTTCTCGATCATCATAGATTCTTAAATTCTAAACATCAATATCATGGATGGAGAAAAGCGTTTAATAGATACCTAACAACGTAGAGCTCCACCTGGATTGACAGTGATCAAATTTTTGAAAAGAAAGATGAGTATTAAGTTTGGCAAGTTTTGCACATACAATTGTCATGCTTAGGTTGAAAGAGGTCATTTTTTAATTTCCATATTAGAAATCATTGTACGTAAGACATTTTCTTGATGTTATGCATATTGAAAAAAATGTATTTGAAAGTGTGTTGTAGGATTTTTCCGTAAACAAGTATTTTTAATTATCGATTCCACAGGGATTGGTGCATGTTATAGTCTTTCAATAGAAAAGTATTTTTTAAGATGATGTAACCAATGGGTTGTTATCTACTCTACTAGAACCATGAGTTTCCAAACAACAACTAAATTAATTCTTTCAAAGAGAGTTATAGTTTGGATTAGAGAGAGAGTTTGAGATTGTTTTCAAATTAGGAAGGCATGTCAAGATTAGTTTCATTGATCGAGTTTCATACATATTCATTTAATCAAGTGATGAACATAATAGATGATTTCTACAAATACATATCCTCTCAATCTTGTAGATTTCCCACCAAGATTGTGAATGTTATCATGTTAATCCTTGCATGATTCCTCACTACAACTATTAGCATGATAATCATTAAGTTCAATATTTTGTAAACTCTAACACACAAATCTATTCCTAGAATTTGTTTATTAGAGGATGAATATCCTAGGTCACTTTGAAATATTCTTTTCCAAGCAAAACTCAAAGCATAAAGATGAAGAACAAAGATATTCAACTATATTAATCATCAACCATGTTCATACACAAATGGATTAATAGAAATACATACTATATAGATCAACTACCTCTAATCTTGACACAAAAAGAGCTTAGCCACTCATTTCCATGGTTGCTTGCTCTCAAGATTGTTGGTAGTGATGATGAAAATCCAAGAAATCAAGAAGAAAAAGCTATGGTGTTTTTTCCTTCACTTGCCCTAGATTTACAAAAATGAAAAGATAATGATGGTGTATGTTTTCTTTCTTCCTTTACAAGCCAAAAAGATCAGGTGAAGTGATGGGTTGGTGGCTCAAAAGGTGAAAGCATGGGCTGTCCTTTTTTTCTGAATTTCGCAGACCGCGCTGAGCGCGGGTAAGTCGCGCTGAGCGCACTCATGCTGGCACCGCGCTGAGCGCGACCTGTAGCATGCTTCCATTACCCAAAATTATCTTCAAAAGAATCATCCCTAAAGCTCTTCAAGTGCCCTTGAATCCAAGCTTGGGAGAATTAGTCAATAACTTCCTACAAATAAGAGTAAAATAAGTTAAATAATATATTTTAAACGAAAACTACATAAAAACCTAATTAAAACAAAATACTAGAATAAATATACAAATTAAATAAAAATAAATTGTTAAGGACCACAAAATAATGTACGAAATAACTACAATTTGGTCCTTAACAACTCTCCCCAACTTACTTCTTTGTTTGTCCCTAAACAAAGGTCAATAATCTTACGAAGCTAGCAGAAACAAAATGCAAGCATGCAAACTCACACAAGAGTAATGGTTCAAACTCGACATACCAGGCAAAAGCACACATCAATCGCTTCTTCTAAACACAACATGGCCATGAATTAAGTTCTAAACACAATATATCAAAACATATAACAAAATAAAAGATATGTTCACACTTGAATCACCTAATCATTTCTTCAAAATTCAAGAAGAACAAAATGTAAATTCACAAAGGACCAAACACTCTCACTAATAATTATGCACATCCAGAATAATTCATGCATTCATCGAAACAAGTTAAATGATAAAATGGAAACGAAGATCACTAAGGACTTTCAAGGTTGTAACTTGGCTTAGGTTAGAAACAAGGGATATTTAAGTACAAAGCCATTGAAACGAATCGGTAAAAGGATATGAAGAGCATTTCACAACTAATTCTCATCTCATTATTCACAACCTCTTTTCTTTCCACACAATGATCCTCTCTTTTTTTTCTTTTTTCTTTTCATAAACAAATTTCTTTCTTCTTTGTATTTTTCTTTTCTCTATTCTTTTCTTTCTTTAGGATCATTGTGCCATCAATTCTAGGTTCTTTTGATCCACCTCCCAACTTTATTTATATCAATCCTTTTTATTCAAGACATGCTCTTCAAGGGCTAATTAACAAAAGGGTTGGTATTCATAAACAAGAAAATTTATAGAATGAATGATCATTGAATTTTTCAAAGATCATCAACAACTATTAAGTGGCCTACTTAACAATTAGTTGATTTGATACATTCATCCTACAAATACTATTTAAGCTCAAAAGGGTTCACAAGGATTCACTCTCTCACGGTAATTGAAGCCCTTTTAGAATTGGTGGTTTTCCTCATAATGCACAAAAATTGCCTTGATCATTTCTTAGTTTCCAAGTTATCACAAACAAGTAAAGATTAAGCATGAATCACACGAGTTAACACAACTATTAGACACTCAATATTTGGTAAAAGTGGAAGCTTCTCACATATATGGTTTATGTCCTAATGATTCGAATGTGAACACAATTTTTTTGTACATGCCAAAATATCTTGCATAAAGAACAAATTTCATAGACATGTTATGTTTCTACAAACGATTAAATGTGTACCTTCTTGTGGAATGAATCGAGAATTTTATCATCACCATCACTTTGGTGAAACACGCTACTAGCTTTGAAGAACCATTTGAACAATCGGACAAACCACAAGAAGTAAATTCAAACTAAATACTATAATCTAAAAATAAAATAAAATAGAACAAAATAAAAGAAACTAAACTTAAAATAAAAAGACACCCCAAAATGGTGTTTAAAACTTAAAAAGAAGTATTTAGGCTCCATGCCTACAAAATATTAATTGGAATTACAAGCCAATCCCCAAAATTGGATGGCAACCAACAAAATCCAAAGTTTAAAACTAAAATGCAAAAGTAAAATCTAAACTAGAATGCTGAAAGTAAAATAAAAACAGGAAAATAAAAGAGAACATCAATCAGTGATCTCGAGAATCGAATCTCCAATCGACCCCGAGTCAGAACCGGAACCAGAATCAGAATCATCTTCACCATCATCCTCATCTCCCACCTCCTCCTCAGCATTTGGCCCGACCCCGGGCCAACCAACATATGCACGGAGCTGCTCACCCGTGCGAGTGAAATGGTTCACTCCGGGCTCTCTAATCTGTAGAGCAAGGTGCTCCATGCTCTCATGCATAAACATAAATGCTCTCTGATGAGCGAGATGCATCTGCCTGTTCCATTCTTCGGATGGACTAGCCTGAGGAAGTGCCGCTACAACTGGTACAGCCTGGGCAGCAGTATTATCAAGGACCCTACAAAATTGATCACAGTAGTGATCATCAATAACTCCATCAATGGTTAGGTGTCCTACAGCAGGAAAGGCCACATTCGCCCTCTTTAGAAAACCCATGATCAACCTGAGATATGAGAGCACACTTTATACGCTCCCCTGGAGGTATAACTAAGCGTAACCCTCTTCAGCTTATTCGCGATCAGACGGCCAAAATCAATTTGCTCCTCATCGAGCATATAAGCAATCAAACTGGCTCCATGGGTATCGAAGATGTGTGGCTCCTAGGTTTCAGATTGTAAAGAGCCACACACATCATAACTCGGGCACTTGTTTTCAGACTGGCCCTGTTGAATTTCAAGGGTTGACCAGCCCGATTCAACTCATAAGAATGCCCAGACAAACAGAGCTTACTCCTCAGCATGTTGAAATCCCAATTACCACGAGCCAGGTGCTCATGGTAGACATCCAGTTGGTCCTCTGGGGCTGTCCAGTTGATGCCCAGAAAACTGTTGATTGCGTTGCGGGAGAAAGATACAAGTTTTCCCCGAACAACAGAAGCAAACCTAAATTCGCTCCCCTCGGCCGGAATAGCATTGGCATAGAATTCTCGCACAAGCTCCACGTTGACCTTTGTTTGAGGATTACAAAGAACATCCAAACCGTAGTTATCAAGGATGACATGAGGCGTGTGGTAGTGCCCTTGCTCACGGAGGCGGATGGTTCGCTCCGTCCAGATGTTTTGCTCTTCGAGCTCTTTGTGAGCCTCCAGCAGGCCCTCGCAATCGATCGCAGTCGAGAGGGCCCGGCCCAGCAGAGGAAACTCTTGTCGCTTAGGTGCCATCCAAATTTCAACACAAAAATCAACGGAAAAGTGACACCGAGGTGTCCATTAGCAATGAATCATGCAAACAGCAAAGCAAACCAACCAACCAAAGCATTACAACTAATCGGAAATACTAAAAACACAGCAGAAGAATTTTTCAAAATTACGGACGCGTGAGCGTCTGCGATTCAGAAAAATTCCTCTGCAAAACAGAATTTTTCTCCACAAAAACACTTCCTAGGGCAGCGAAAATAACATCCTATTACTTCTCTAACAAATAAACATCCTAATTCTAAGAGAAAATTGAAAATTCCTAACCCTAGGTTTTCAAAATCTAACCTAAACATGCAATGTACACGAAATTGAGAAAGGAAAAACATAGAATACTTACTAGGATGCCTTGGTTGATTGATTGGACAAAGAAATTCACAAAATTCAAGATTTTTGGTTGGGGTTTTGGGATTTTGAGAGAGTGAGGAATTGTGAAAAGAGGGAAAAAGGTTGAAAATAACCCTAACCCCTATTTAAACCGACTCGTGCCACGAATGGGCCTCAAAATCTGATTTTACAAAATATATAAATTTTTGGCCGATCTATCATATTGTTTCGCCAGATGGTCAAAATGCGCGTGGCGGCCTGTCTGCGGTTGATTTTCCGCTAAAACAAAAATTTGCAGTTGGGACAAGCGTAAATGAGTTCAAGGAAGAATACTTACAATGTTGGGTGCCTCCCAACAAGCGCTGTTTAACGTCGGTAGAGCTCGACGGTTCATGATGATCATTGATCATCAAAGAAGGATTCGATGTTGCGGCTCACTTCTCCGCCAACGTACGCTTCAACCATGCCCATTCACCGTCCATTCTTTTGTTCGTGCAAGATCTTGCAAGACAATTGCACCATATTCTTTGACCTCTTTGATTAAAAACGGACGGACCACTTTGTTTTGAGTTTTCCAAAAGCCTCATCCGGAATTGAACAAGAGAACCTTTGTCCGGCCTCAATTCCTCTTGAAGATATCTTGTGGAAGGACAATCCCCTCGGTCACCATAAAGTTGCATTTTCCCAATTCAAAACCAAATTGGTCTCCACACCTCTTCAAGATGGTGTCCAAATTTTCCAAACATAAATCAAATGAAGCTCCAAAACGGAAAAGTCATCCATAAAAACTTCAATTGTTTTTCAATCAAATCGTGAATATAGCTTGCATGCACCTTTGGAATGTTGCCGCATTGCATGCCGAAAGGCATACGCCTATACGCGAAAATTCCAAACGGACATGTGAAAGCCATTTTCTCATGATCTTCGGATTCACCGATATTTGATTATATCCGAATAACCATCCAAGAAACAATAGTATTGTTGTCCGCAAGCCTTTCTAACATTTGGTCCATGAGCGGAAGAGGAAAATGATCTTTTCTCGTTGCTTTGTTAAGCCTACGGTAATCAATATACTCCACCCGTCACTTTTCTTTTTTGCACTAGCTCATCCTTATCATTAGACACAACCGTCAACCCTCCTTTCTTAGGAACCACATGAACCGGCTCATACGTACTATCCGAAATCGGTAAATCATCCCGCTTCAAGCATCTTCACTACTTCTACGAACTACCTCCTTCATCACCGGATTCAATAGCCGTTGAGGTTGGGCTACCGGTTTGTACTCATCCTCCATCATAATGTTGTGCATACAATAGGCGGGCTTATGCCTTTCAAATCGGCTAAGACCCAACCAATCGCATTTTGTTTGATTACAAAACTTCAATTAAGCTTTCCTCCTCATTCTCGACAATGTATTACTAATGATTACGGCTTTTACCTCCTCCTCAAAAACACATACTTTAAATGAGACGGTAGCTCTTTCAACTCAAGTTTTGGTCTTCATCTTTTAGATCTTTTTCAAACTTTCTCTTCTTCCTCCCAAGGGTGCATTTCCTTTGAAATCTCCATTCCTTCAAAACTCCTCAATATCTCGACTATCATCATTATCATTCACCTCTTGTGTTGCTTCCTCAATAACGTCAATCTTGAAACAATCTTTCTTATCCATGGGATGCTTCATTGCTTCAAAAGATTAAAGCAAATCTCTTCATCTTGAACTCTCACCTCATTAGGCCATCATCTATATCAATCATCATCTAGCCGTCTTCATGAATGGTCTTCCAAGAATTAAAGGTGCCTCAAATCTTCCTCCATGTCTATGACAACAAAGTCAACGGAAAAAGAATTTGTCCACTTTACCAACAAATCTAAAGCTACACCGGGCGAGTAATAGACTTGTCCGCTAATTGCAATGTCATTTTGTAGACTTTAATTCAATCTCCCCAATCTCTTCACAATGGATAATGGAATCAAGTTGATACTTGATCCCAAATCAATTAATCCGTTTCAACATATACATCCCAATAGTAACGGGCAAAGTTACACGCCCGGATCACTCTCTTTCTTGAATAGTGCGTTGAATTATTGCACTACAACTCGCATCCACCATTATGGTTTCTTGATCCGTATCTCTTCTTTTTGTCAAGATATCCTTCATGAATTTTGCATATTTGGGCATTTGCTCTAATGCTTCGGTAAATGGAATATTTATTTGCAATTGCTTGAAAATATCCATAAACCTAGCATAGTGCTTTGCATCATCCTTTTTAGAAGGAAGGTGAGGATATGGTAAACTTCTCAATGGATAAGTTACTTCCTTCTCTTTTCCCTTTTTCATTTTCTTCTTTTTCTCCTCTACTTTCTCCTTTTCAACTACACCATTTTTCTTTTCATTTTCAACTAACACCTCATTTTCAACTAACTCATCCTCCTCATCAACATTATCATGTTTTTCAACTTCAACCTCTTCATCTTTTTCAACTACCTCTTCCTCCGCTATTACTTCTTCATCCTTCTCCACTACTTTTTTTTTTCTTTCAACTACTTTCCTTCTCTCATCACAAACTCTACTACTTCTTGTTGTTATGGCTTTGCAATGCTCCTTAGGATTTGTTTGCGTAGTTGGGGAAAATGATGTCGAAGCACTTTGTTCGGAAAGTTGCTTAGCGAGTTGTCCACTTGTGTCTCAAATTCTTGATGGACGCCTCCTGCTCTTTTGATTAGCCATAGAAGCTTGCATAAATTGAGCTAGAGTGTCTTGAATGTTGGAAGATCTCACTTGATTTTGAGGTTGGTTTTGTTGTTGACTTTGATTTTGATTTTGTGTTTGATATGGATTTTGCCTTCCTTGGTTATTGTTATCTTGCCTCCACCCTCCTTGATAACCTTGATTACCCCTTTGTTGGTAACCTTGGTTTTGATTTTGATAAGGGTAAGGAGCTCGTTGTTGGTACCCTTGGCCTTGGTTGGCCACATAGTTAGCTTCCTCATTCTCCGGAGGACAAAAGCCGGTTTTATGATCTCCTTTGCACAATTCACAACAAGCTATTTGGTGAGCTTGCTTATTTGATGCTCCTTGTAACTCCATGATTTGTTGAGGGAGTTTAGCCATTTGTTTTGTCAATTCTTCAACTTGTTTCGCAAACAATTTGTTTTGCGCCACAAGTGCTTCATGACTCGAACCAATTTCTAAAACTCCCGTTTTCACTTGTACACCTCCTTGATCATGTTGAGTTTGATGATCATTCCTACCCATCTTCTCAATTATTTGGATTGCTTCATATGGTGTTTTTGCCATCAAAGAACCTCCCGCCGTGGCATCCAACAACAATTTGTGTTGAGGTTGGAGACCATTTCGGAAAATATGAATTTGTGTAAGCTCGTCAAAACCGTGGCTCAGACATTTCCTTAGCATAGACTTATATCTTTCCCATGCCCGATTCAAAGGCTCGTTTACTCCTTGCAAAAATACCGAGATAGCCGTCTTAGCCTCCATGAAACGTGATTGAGGGAAAAAGCGTTCAAGAAACTTTTCCTCCAAAACATTCCAATTAGTCATTGTCTCTTGCAATTGATCAAGATACCAATCTTTTGCCTTCCCCACTAGAGAATGAGGGAAAAGCCTTTGGAAATATTGCTCTTCTTGGTCTTCCGGAGCACCGGCCGCTCCCGCGATCTCATAAAACTTGGTAAGGTGAGTGTAAGGATCTTCATGGTCATGGCCATGAAATGGACTTGCATAGAGAAGTTGAAGCAAGCCCGTTTTCATTTCTGCAACCCTTGCATTTGCTTGTCGGGCAAATTGAGCATTATGGCGAGGGCTATTGACACACGGCCCCCGTGGTGGTGGTGGTTGATTCTCTGCCATAGTGGTGACTTCTCCAAACACGGGTGGTGTTGAAGAAGTATATGCTTCTCCTCTTTCTCCTCTTTCTTGCCTTTGCCTAGCTTGTCTTTTTCTTCTTTTAGCACTACTATTAAGTCTCCTAGCCGTCCTTTCAATTTCGGAATCGAAAAGGAGTTGGTCGACCGGAATACTTCCCGCATAAACTAATTCTGAAAAGTCTAGCCACACAAAAGAAAAAAAGAGAGATTAGTAGGAAAAGTCTTAAAACACACAACTATTGCTATACTAACAACATCAAACGCCAATCCCCGGCAACGGCGCCATTTTGTTGTAGGATTTTTCCGTAAACAAGTATTTTTAATTATCGATTCCACAGGGATTGGTGCATGTTATAGTCTTTCAATAGAAAAGTATGTTTTAAGATGATGTAACCAATGGGTTGTTATCTACTCTACTAGAACCATGAGTTTCCAAACAACAACTAAATTAATTCTTTCAAAGAGAGTTATAGTTTGGATTAGAGAGAGAGTTTGAGATTGTTTTCAAATTATGAAGGCATGTCAAGATTAGTTTCATTGATCTAGTTTCATACATATTCATTTAATCAAGTGATGAACATAATAGATGATTTCTACAAATACATATCCACAATATAATTTTTCTATAATTTTTTATTTCAAACACCGTAGAATGTTTTATTTCAAACACTTTTGTGTAATTTTTTTTAAATATCCACAATATTGTTTACATGTGAAAAATGAATTAAAAAAGTAGAAACAAAATACACCATATAAGTAATTAAATTTGAAGGTGTTCATAATCAAAATTTAAAAATATGGATGTAATTTAAATACTTTAATAAAATGTTATAAACTCTAAAAATTAATTACTGCAGAGAAACAACACATAATACATAAATAGATAAAACGGTTAAAAATTAAAAACACACTGTATCTTTAACATATATAACATATTTTTTACGATTGACAATGTATAATTCAAAAGTCATATTCTAAACATGATTCTAATAGTAATATTCCAATTGTCATATTTTATGTAAGATATATCGATGGTATCTTACAAGTAATCTATATTTGAGTCTTTGGAAAAGTCCCTCTTGAAATTAGTGGATAAACAAACTATAAATGAAATTCTGTAAAAAGTGGAAACACACCAAGGTGATGCAAACCTATAAAATATTTTTCTTTTTATTTGATGTCATCTAAAACAGGTGATGTAACGAAAGATCCTCAAGGTTATTTATTTGAACATAACTTGTTTTTTCTGAGTTCATCTAAATAAAATTAGGTGTCCACTATCTGTCAATTGAATTTTGGGTATGAGTACAAGTGTTGGATACGATGTATGACACAATGTGTACAACATAGTTATTATATTGCTATTAATGGTATTTGTAGACTTATTATTACATTAACACTTGTTTGTAGTCACTTCCTAAAACTCCTCCTATATATGAGAATCACTTTAACTTTCTCTCAATCACTAAAATTAGAGTTTAAAATTTAAAGGACGTTGAATTACAATTCAATTAAATAAAATAAACTCTATCCTTTAATATATGAGTGGAAGCGCTACAATAGCATTCAAGCAACACAAAAAAAAGGACTCAAACATAAACGCTAGCACTAAATATCTTTAGTTCAACGAATGGTATTACACGATGGAATTGAAGGTGCAAGAGAATTAAATGGGAAACAACATATGAGGAAAGAACTAACTCTAATACAAAACCTATATATCATAATAGTTTGGAGAAGGATCCCACTTTGGATAGTGGTTCGTGCTAGTAAGTGTGCTATTTTATACCATGGCGGTTAAGGTATATGATGAAAATATGGATAGTGTTCTAAATTTAACAATGGAGAATGTTTGACAAATTACTAAGATCATTAAAATATTAATAAATTAGAATATTAGTTAATCAACATTGAAATTTAGTCTTATACTTTAAAGTTAAGTTATGTTTAACTCTTGAGTTAGATATAATTGTTTTAGAAATACATATTGCTAAACTAATTGATTCTACTCCACCATTTATTTCTAATATAGAAAAATGAACAATCTACCATTAATGAGTATATTTTCACTATTTATTAAAATATATATTTCAACATTCTAATCTATAAGCACACATACATTTCTTTCTCATGGCTCATAGTCGTCAAAAGTATTTATGTTTATGTTTATTTTAATACATATAAAGGAGAAGAAGATTTTAATTGATGAGAATACTTATAAAAAATAATTTAACCCATCTCCTATAAAAATATATTTAAATTTATTTATGGAATTCATTAATATTAATGGCAAATGTTTTGTCAAAAGTGTCATTAATATTTTATGTTGGTGTAAAAAAAATAATTAAAAAATTTCTAAAAAATCACAAATTAAGACAAAGGAGAAACAAAGTGATAGATTGCTTAAATTTTAAATTACAACTAAACTAAACTATAAATAAAATTAACCAACTCCATCAATTAAAATCACAAGTAAAGCTAAAAATACGTATCATCAATTAAATAAATTACATGTTAATGTATTATTTAATTTTATAGATGAATATTTTTTGTGTATTTATTGTGAATACATTTCAAACAATAATAATTCTCATAATAACTACTTTCATAAAAAGATTTTATTTGCTTTAACTTTTATAAACAATAAAGTATGTTGTCATGCAATGATTGTGGTAAATTTCAACTTAAATTTTTTATATGCTCTCTGAAATATTTTATGTTTTTGTTAAACCACAAACCTAATGAAAATAAATCAATTTATATAATATAACAATGCGAAAATTAAAGATTTTAAGTTTAACAACTCGTATTTTTCACTTATTAATTTATTTTTTAATTTCCTCAAAATTGAAAAGTTACTAATTTCACTTTATCCATTCAACTAATCAATTGAGAAAATATCCATTATTTTTAATTATGTTATCATTATTTTGATATATTCATGTGGATTTAAATAAACCAATTTCTTTAATTTAGATTATATATTTCTTTCCATAAACTTGTTCATTCAAAAAAAAAGTAAAAATCATTAAAATTGATGTGAAATTAATAAGGTTCAATTTGCACCAAAAATTTTATGTTCGAGACAACAAACATTAGCAATTAAAATAAATGAAATTTATCAATAATAAAAAAATATATATATTAAATTTTGCAGATTAAGATAAAATAAGGTGAGAAACACAAAATACTTATTTACTTAGTTCAATAAAATGATCTTTGTCTGGGGACATAGCAGCTCTCTGATTTACTATACTTTTAAAGTTGTTGCAAGAGGTTACAAATAAGTTCTAAGAAAATATTCTTCAAAATTTTAAAGAACAACCCTATTTTGTATCTAATTGTTTCTCATTCTCCAAAATTCTCAAATATAAGAATCACTCAAATCTAGAGTATTTAGAAGTATTTCTCAAACTTCTTACCTGACTCCAAAAGTTTCACCAAAATCCTTGCATCATATTATTACTTTTGCTCATGGTTGCTGACATATTTATGATTTACATCTTTGGTTTTTTGTTTAGTGATATAAAAGTAATAGTGTGTTTTACATTCATGGACAAGTAATAGTGTGTTATACTTGAAAAAGACATATAACCCCGCTCTTGAAACTTTTTTGTTTCAATATATATTTTAAAATATTTTAATGTTAAGGACAAAAGTATTGTCAAAATTTTAATTTATTTTTTATGTATTTATAAAAAAATTATAAAAAAACTTTAAAAAGAAAAATGGAGACAAAGATAAACAAATTGAAGACTTGTGTAATTTTTTAATTATACTTAAACCTAAAAACATATAAGATAAACCAACTAGATTAATTAGAATCACAACCTATACCGACAAATACCAATCGATTATTTGATAAATTAACATGTTAATAAATTAAAGATTGATGAATGTTATAGTAGGTTAGTCTATTATATTGATAATACATTTACAATAACAATCAATATTGTAATTACTAATTTCTTAAAGGATTTTAATATGTTTAACTTTTAATCATTCTATAAAAAATAAATTATGTTGTTATACAATTATTTATATAAATTTACCACTTAAATTTTATTATATTTTCTTTTGTCTCATTTTAGGTTTTTGTTAAAACTAAAACCTAATGATAATTGAAACAATTTATATAATATGATTGTGTAGAAATGAGAGATTTCAAGCTTAGTAACATTACCTTTTTCGCTTATAATTTTATTCGCATTTTTAAAAAAATTAAGAAGGTATGTGTTATTATTAATTGTATTTTTAGAATTTCATATATTCATGTGGATTAAAATAAATTAATTTTTGAAATTTAGATTTTCATATATTCATATGAATTAAAATAGGTTAATTTTTGAAATTTAATTTATATGTTCATTACCTTTTGGTCATTCAAACAAAATTCAGAATTATTGATTATAATTTTTATTCATAAATATTTATTCAAAGAGAAAAAAAAGGATTTATATGAATGTAGAATCGCGTTTATAATGTAGAATAGCATTCAGAATTCAGAAATATTTATTCAGAATTATTAAATATAATTATTATTCAAAGAATATAGAATAGCATCAAGAATGGATTTATAAGATATAAATATTTACAATTTTATTCATTATTCTCTATATAACAAATTTTTTGGTTGTTTAGATTTAAAATAAACATGTTGATTTACTATTAAAAATATGATTTCATATAGGTATAGTATGATCCCTATCATTTAAAAACTATTGACAACATTTATCTTTTACTTTATATTTTAAATTTTATCAATGCTACTTTCTTTTTTAGTTATTAATATATTCAATATTTGAATCTAAACGTTCTTTAGCATTTCCATACTAAAACTCACATGCATCAAGCGGTGTATATATATATATATATATATATATATATATATATATATATATATATATATATATATAACACTATGACCTAACCCACCTCTTAAAATTGTTGTTTTACAAACACTTTTCTCGGATTTTTTTAATATCTACAATATTATTTTGTGTGAAAAATAAAAAAATAAAATTATAAAATAAACTAGAAAAAAAAAGTAATTAAATTTGAAGGTGTTCTTATCAATATTTCAAAATATGGATGAGATTTGTATTCTTTAATAATATATTAGAATGTTTCTATTATTCAAAAATTAATTACAGTAGAATATTGAGACACAATACCTAAATAAATGAAAGAGTTAAAATTAAAATCACAATATATTTTTAACATATATAATAATAGTTATCCCATGACAATACATAATTCCAAAGTCATATTCAATACATGAAAATACTAATAATAATAATATTATATATATATATATATATATATATATATATATATATATATATATATATATATATATATATATATATATATATATATATGTGTGTGTGTGGTATCCGACTTTGTGTGATTTATTTTAATAATATAAATTTGTATTTTAGTTTAAAATTAAGATTTAATCAATCTATAGGTCCAAAACTATTTTGGAATTTTAAAATAGATCCTAATGTTATATTAATTAACGTGTTGATGTATTATAAGTTTGATTATAATATTTGAGCGGTTTAATTTATTTTCTTGTTCAAGCATTATAGGATGAAATTAACAGAAATAGTCAAACAGTAACACAACTAATTTCTGAGTCTTTGTAAATGTCAATCTTACAATTAGTGGAGAAAACAACTCTAGAGGAAATTTTTAATAAAGTGGAAATACACTAAGGGAACGCAAACATTTAAAAAATTTCATTTTTAGTTGGTGTCATCTAAAATAGGTGGTCTAATAAAAGATCTCCTATGTTCGATATTTTTTATTCGAACATAATTTTTTTTTGGAGTTCATCTAAATAGATTATAGTGTCTGCTCTGTTGCCAATTAAATTTTTTGGGTATGAGCACAAATGTTGGCTATGATGTATGACACAATTTATAATATCATTATCAATAATACTTGTACACTTAGTATTACATGAACACTTCTTGTTTCCATCCATTCCCTAAAACTCCTCCTATATATGATAATCACTCTCACTTTCTCTCAATCATTAACAATAGTGTTCAACTTCAATAAATTAAATAACTTAAAGAATGTTGAATTACAACTCAATTTAATAAATTAAATACGATGCTTTAAGACATGAGAGAAAGCTCTAGAGTGGCATAGAAGCATCATAAAAAGGACTCAAATATAAACACTAGCACTAAGTATCTTCAATTCAACGCATGATATTATACGATGGAATTGAAGGTGCAAAAGAATGGAAACACACATGAAATTATACGATGGAATTGAAGGTGCAAGAGAATGGAAACAACAAACAGTGTGATATTTTATAACATGGCGGTTAAGGTATATGAAAATATGGATAGTGTGCTACATTTAACAATGAAGAATGTTTGACAAATTACTAAGATCGTTAAAATTTTAATAAAGTAGAATATTAGTCAATCAACACTAAAATTTAGTCGTATACTTTAAAGTTATGCTTAACTCTAGAGTTAGATATAATTGTTTTAGAAATACATATGGCAAAACTAATTGATTCTATCCCACCACTTATTTCTAATATATAAGAGTGAACAATCTATCATTAATATTAAAGGTATCTTATAAGGTATATCCTTTAATGAATCTAGATTTGAATTCATAACATTTTATTTACTTATAAACGTATAAAATTTCCTCTAGTTATATCATTATAACTATTATTTGAATATCATTGCAAGATTTTATCTTTCTGAAGATATTTTTCATTAATGAGTATCTTTTCACTATTTATTAAAATTAAATTTCAACATTCTAATCTATAAGCACATTCATTTCTTTATTGTGGCTCGTAGTTGTCAAAAATAATTATGTTTATTTTTTTATACATATAAAGGAGAAGAAAATTTTAATTATAATAATACTTATAAAAAATAATTTAACCCACCTCCTAAAAAAATATATTTAAATTTATTTATGGAATCCGTTAATGTTAATGACAAATGTTTTGTCAAAAGTGTCATTTATATTTTATGTTTGTGTAAAAAATAATAATTAAAAAAATAAAAAAAGTCACAAATTAAGACAAAGGAGAAACAAAGTGATAGATTGCTTAAATTTTAAATTACAATTATACTAAACTGAAAATAAAATTAATCAACTCCATAAATTAAAATCACAAGTAAAGCTAAAAATTCTTATCATCAATTAAATAAATTACATGTTAATGTATTATTTAATTTGATTGATGAATGATTTTTGTGTATTTATTGTGAAAAGATTTTATTTGTTTTAACTTGGGTTAAATTAGTTTTTGGTCCATATAAATATCTCAAATTTAATTTTTAGTCCCTCTAAAATTTTCTTTTAAAGAATGATCCTCTTAAAAATTTAAATTTTAACTTTTGGTCCCTCATGGAAAATTCATAGCTAAATTGGTCTCTAATTTCGTCGCTAAATAAATAAACGTCGCTAAAACGGTCGTAAAAGCGGTCGCTAAATAAAAAACTATCGTAAAAATTATCGCTAAATAGTAAAAATTGTCACTAAATTGCAGGAGGGACCAATAGTTAAAATTTAAATTTTTACGAGGTCCATTCTTTAAATGAAAATTTTAGAGGGACTAAAAACGAAATTTGAGATATTTAAAAGGACCGAAAACTTATTTAACCATTTTAACTTTTATATCATATTATAAACAATAAAGTATGTTGTCATACAATGATTGTGGTAAATTTCAACTTAAATTATTTATATGCTCATTGAAATATTTTATGTTTTGTTAAACCTCAAACCTAATTAAAATAAATCAATTTATATAATATAACAATGCGAAAATTAAAGATTTCAAGTTTAATAACTCGTATTTTTTACTTATTAATTTATTTCTTAATTTCACCAAAATTGAAAAGTTACTAAATTCACTTTATCCATTCAACTAATCTATTGAGAAGATATGCACTATTTTTAATTATATTATCATTATCCTTATATATTCATGTGGATTTAAATAAACCAATTTCTTTAATTTAGATTATATGTTTCTTTCCATAAACTTAATTATTCTAAAAAAATAAAAATCATTGGAATTGATGTGAAATTGAGAAGGTTCAATTCACACACATTAGTGATCTAATTATGCATAACATCGATTAAAAATCAATAAGGCAAACAGTCCCATAACTTGGAACTATTCTGCACTTGGGAAAAAGTAATTTGTTACTTCTCAAAAGGGCACGCTGAGCGGGATTACTCGCTCTAAGAGGGATCTTCAGATTTGTATTTTTCAATATTCGGGTGCACGCTGAGCGCGACCCCGTGCGCCCAGCGTGGCTGCAAAATGCAAAAAATCAGTTCGTGACAGAATTGTTAATGTTGTTGAGTTTCATTTATTTTAGTTGACAGTGTTTGAAGGTTGAAAAACACAAGAAAAGGGGGGTTTGAATTGGGGTTTTGAAATAAAATAATTTGACAAAGTTGTTTTTATCCTAGTTTGTTTGAACTCAAACTACTCCAATCCACCCGTCAAGGTGATTGGCCTCTCTCAACACGGTCTTAATTCACTAATCATAACTTGATTACAACTCACCAAGACAATTATCCTAGTCTTCTCGAGATCAACCACAACTCAGTTTCTCAAGGAATTTCAACTTTACAATCAATTACAAAACTATGTGTTCCACGATGCTTCTAAAAAGCTATATCACAACTGTGATTTTTACACAATTTTTTACGCACTTAAGAACTAGAGAATATGAATGATTTCTTTGCAGATTTCTCTTTTTGTTGTATGCGCAGAAGTTGTTCTTAATCTCTTCATGGATAGATCTTTATATAGGCGTCAAGGAAATTCATCCGTTGGAGACATGTAATTTATATATGGAATGATGATATTTGGACGTAATTGATCTTTCCATAAAAACGAGATCACGTTGGAAACCAGCTGTTACTTCAAATCTTTATTTAATAAATAGTAACGCATCAAAACAAAACAACCAAAACAAAGGTATCATAGTATGTAGAGTAGCATGGTGCCTTCAGAAGTTTGACTTGAATCCTTGATGTCTTGATCAGAAGATGATGTAGCAGGGCTTTAAGGTTTTTAGATCAGCTGACAAGGTTTTAATCAGAGTTTGGTGCAGCCTTAGGTGCTTTTAGAAGTTCATCAGAACTTCTCTTAGAACGTGAAATTAAACTTCAGATCATGGATGAATCTTCTAACATATATCCATTGTATCAAAACATCTGTATTTATTCAGATCAACATCTTTTTCTCCTATTAGAAGCATAACTTGTTCTTCTTTTCCTTTCAAGGTCAGAACTTCATCTGCATACTTTATTAAACAAAATTAGGAGACAACAATGTTTCATACAAAATATTCATTTATCAAGGTTAGAACATAATTGTCATCAACAGTACTTGTTATCATCAAAACTTCTAAGATAGGTGAAAACCGAACTATGTTCTAACAATGTTCGTTGTCCTAACACATCAAAGCTTTTGTTGTGAATTGAACCTTTCTATTTCACATCACTTCAATATTAACTATAAGATTTGAAGTGACATGAATGAATGATTTTGATTTTTTAATGACCAAATTTAAGGCAAGAAACATATAATCTAAATGAAAGAAATTGGTTTATTTATATCCACATGAATATATCAAAATAACGAGAATACAATTAAAAATAATGTATATCTTCATTTATAAATTTATTTTTGATACATGTTTCTAACCCAATTTAACTTTTCCACGAGACTTTGGTTTACTTTTATGATATTGGTGTGATTTATCTAAGAATTATTATGTTTAATTTAAAAAAGATCCTAATCTATTATTAATTAACGTGTTAAATCTACTATTATTTTTTTACTAGAATGTTTATTCTTTCATTTAAATTGAAAATACATAGATTATTTCATATTCAAAATGATCAAAATCGAAAACGTGAATATGTAAACCATCTTGAAATATATCGTTATTGGCATACAACGATATTATAAAAGTACTTACAAATATGAAATAAATATAAAATTAATCGAAATATCAAACTTTTGGATCTACAACACCTAAGTCTTCATCTGATCTGTAATAAATAGAATTCAATATGTTAGTCTGGACAATAAACACCATACTAAGAAGGAACTCTAACAAATACTGCACAATACGATGAAAAACTTAAGAACACAAAAAAGTGTAAGTAAATATATCCATATAACCACTTAACAGTCATTGTATGACAACATACTTTATTGTTTCTAGAATGATACATAAAACCATATTTTGAATAGTAAAGCAACATGTTGATTTTAAATTTAGATACATAAAAACTATGTTTGCTTGAGGATAATCAATAAAGTTGTAAATATTTATACATTAGTAAACCAACATGTTGATGTTAAATCTAGATAAATAAAAACTTTGTTTGTTTAAGGATAATCAATAAAATTGTAAATATTTATATAATAGTAAACCAACATGTTGATTTTAAATCTAGATAAATAAAAACTTTGTTTGTTTGAGGATAATCAATAAAATTATAAATATTTATATCATATAAATCCATTGTTGATGCTATTTCAAATATAAAAATAATAATTATACCCTAGGTTTGAGTGATTCTTATATTCAGAGTTTGGGAGATTCATAAACAATTCGGTAGAAAATACGGTTTGTTCTTGAAAACATGGAAGAATATTTTCTTAGAACTCATTTGTAATCTCTTGTAACAACTTTAGAAGTATAATGAATCGGAGAGCTTTTATCTCTCCTAGACAAAGGTCATTTGATCAAACTGAGTAAAAGACACCTCTGCCTCTATCTTTGAATTCCATGAACCAAAATGATAAACGAATTCCAAATTTGTACTTTCACGTTGAGCGATCCTTCACCTGAACCGAGTAGATGTTCGATTGAGGCAACTTTGTTTTCCACCTGAACCGTGTTGGGGTTCTTTCTATCACCATTTGATTGTATACCACTTGTAGTGAAGAGTATTTTATGGTCAAAATGCGAGTTGAACTTTTTAGCCACTGCCAAGGATCTATATTCGTCAAGTGTTTGTTGTCTCTAGTGATAAAGGTATTGTTAATGTAATATGCATTAAGGTTGATATCAATAACCCTGAGCATAAATTGTAAAAAAGTTCAAACTCCAATACTTTTATTGCATCATCAAGTTCATATCTTTTATTCATTAAATTTAAAAATAATTTATCTATTTTCTTAAAGTTATTATTATATGAACATGTTGAAATAGAAGGAGTAAGTTTTTACTGAAATTGTTAAATTTTAATAATAGACACAAACATTAAATTAGTATGGCAAATATGTAGCTCTATATTTCTCAAGTTACCCTAACAAAAGGGAATCAAATTTATTCCAAAATGATAAATTCAAGTTGTTGTCCTCGATACATCAAACATAAACTTTTAGAGGAAGGATTGAACCCGAATCCTCTATCCCAATGCCAATAAGCTTATTAAGAAAAGGAAAAGTCTTAGGTACAATATTTCCTTAGGAAAACCTTAATATTATTCATTCTTATCGTTTATTAATAATCAACTTAAATTCGGATGTTATGATGTACTATTGTTAATTGCGCTCTAACAAAAGACCATGCTTTTCAAATTTAGCTATGTTTCATGTATTAGTGTTAAGAGTACTCCCAATAGGTGTATTTATTTAATGATTTTTATCTCTGTCACAAAGTGAGTAATTCATGATTCCCTTTTCCCTTGTTAATCTTGTGTTGACATTTCTCTTGCAGGCACCTTGCCAACGTATTTCAATTCTAGTGGTCAGTTGCTTAGTTTCGCTTGCATCCTAGTTGTTGTTAAACTTTTTACTTTGGCGACCCAAAGAATACACTCATAATTCTTGGCATGGATGAAAAATAATATTTAAGATATTGTAATTTTCTGCACGGTGTTAGTTTTTATTTAATTTTTATATATTAATAATCTAGAACCACATTCAAGGACAATAAATTCGAAAATATAAACCAAAACATAATAAGTTAGATACAAATATGTTTACAAAGCCACAATAACAAAGCACAAAAAGCTCCAAATCCAAACGTTAATACTACAAAATAACCAATTGCAAAGGTCTAGAAAGAATTGCCACAGTTCAACAAATAACAAATAAAACAAAGAAGAAGCAACCTGTTAAACATCAATGTCAACATTACTTTATATGCACCTAAGTATGTGATACCGGAATATACTAAATTAAGTGTATGGTAAGAGCTCCAGACATAGTAGGAATATCTTGTATATATATTATTTACAAGATTATTTAGGTTTGTGAAGGAAGTGGTTATTATATTAACTAGGTTTGTGAAATAATTATACATACTTAATTTCAGTTCCTTAATCATGTACGTATAATAACTTTCGATTGTGTCGAAATTGCAGGTTAAATAACAGTGTTTCAACTCAACTACTTCACAGAGAAAGCTTTAAAGCATGATTGTTAACATGATTGTTTATTATTCTTCAATTATTAATGTTTTTTAGGTATAGTATGATCCCTATAATTTTAGCATTTTTTACAATATTTATCTTTTATTTTATATTTTAAAATTTATCAATGCTACTTTCTTTTTTAGTTATTAATATAATTTTTTAAAATATTAGAATCTAAACGTTCTTTAGCATTTCCAAACGTTTGAATATATATATATATATATATATATATATATATATATATATATATATATTATTATTATCTAACCCACCAGTTAAAATTGTTGTTTTACAAACACTTTTCTTGGATTTTTTTAATATCTAAAATATTATTATTTGTGAAAAATAAAAAATAAAATATAAAAATAAACTAGAAAAACAAAAAAATCAATTAAATTTGAAGGTGTTCTTATCAATTTTCAAAATATGGATGAGATTTGTATTCTTTAATAATATAATAGAAATTTATAATTGTTAAAAATTAAAGGTAGAAAATTGAGACACAATGCATAAATAAACGAAAGAGTTAAAAATTAAAATCACAATATATATAATAATAGTTATCCCATGAAAATATATAATTCAAAAGTCATATTCAATACATGAACATATTAATAATAAAATACATATTTTATATACGATATATTGATGGTATCCTGTTTGTAGTAGTACCAATTTAAAAAGAAATATATATGATTCCAATTGTCATATTTAACTCATGTTTTCATGGAATATGAACTTTGTGTGATTTATTTTAATAATATAAATTTGTATTTTAGTTTAAAATTAAGATTTAATCAATCTATAGACCCTAAACTATTTTGGAATTTTAAAATAGATCCTAATGTAATATTAATTAACATGTTGATGTATTATAAGTTTGATTATAATATTTGAGCAGTTTAATTTATTTTCTTGTTCAAGCATTATAGGATGAAATTAATCATATTTTAATCCTAAAAATGTTTGAATCTTTGTAAAATTTAATATTGAAACACAACACTAACATAAGTAATCTCTAGGTCTTTGTAAATGTCAATCTTACAATTAGTGGATAAAACAACTCTAAAGGAAATTTTTGAATAAAGTGGGAATACACTAAGGTAATATAAACATATAAAAAGTTCATTTTTAGTTGGTGTCATCTAAAATAGGTGGTCAAATGACAAATCTCCTATGTTCGATATTTTTTATTTGAACAAAACGTTTTTTTAAGTTCCTCTAAATAGAATATAGTGTCTGTTGTGTTGCCAATTAAATTTTTTGGTTATGAGCACAAATATTGGATATGATGTATGACACAATTTACAATATCATCATCAATAATATCATCATTGTCGTTGCTAATTAACAATAGTGTTATTTTATGTTTTTGTTAAACCTCAAACCTAATGAAAATAAATTAATTTATATAATATAACAATGCGAAAATTAAAGATTTCAAGTTTAACAACTCGTATTTTTCACTTATTAATTTATTTCTTAATTTCACAAAAATTGAAATCTTACTAATTTTTCTTTATCCATTCATATAATATATTGAGAAGATATGCATTATTTTTAATTATATTAGAATTATTTTGGTATATTCATGTGGATTTAAATAAACCAATTTCTTTAATTTTGATTTTATGTTTCTTTCCTTAAACTTGGTCATTAAAAAAAATTATTGGAATTGATGTGAAATTGAGGAGGTTCAATTCACATACATTAGTCACCTAATTATGCATAACATCGAGTAAACATCAATAAGGCAAACAGTTCCAAAACATCGAACCATTTTGCACTTGGGAAATAATAATTTATTACTCCTTAGAAGGGAACGCTGAACGGGATTACTCGCTCTAAGAGGGATCTTCAGATTTAAACTTTTCAAAATTCAGGGGTGCACGCTGAGCGCGACCCTGTGCGCTCAGCGTGGTCTACGAAATGCAGAAAAATCAGTTCGTGACAGAATTGTCAAAGGGGTTCCAATTACCAAAATCTTAACATGCATCCCACAATATGTCAATAATAGAACATGACAACATGATTGCAAAAAATATTACTAATTAAGGTCACAATCATGCATGATCGAGGATTCAAATAACACTTTCACTCAAACCCTCAACCCCAAAATCATGTCAATCCCACAAAATACCCCAAAGTCTCTATCTATGAGACTCACCTTGGCCAATTGAATGATTGAAAGGCTACCTTGCTGCCCTAAAGCTCTTATCTTGTCCAAACTTTTACTTCCAAAGCCAACCATCCTGTAATCACCTTATTTTCCATTTTCAGCATGCATCCTCCAACTTCAAAGGTGTTTTCCTCCTTCAATACATAAGCTCTGTTCACGAAATCATATACCAAAATGAAGGTAAGTTTTTTGTAGATTCCAAAACTTCAAGAATTATTCAAAACAGAGCTATGAGTAAAACGTTATGACTTGATTAGTGGAGCTAATCAAGAAATATCGTACCCAGATTTTCACGAAAATCAGCCTCAGACCAATAACTTCAAACGCGTTTATCTGCCTCATCATGAACATGCAGAACATAAATTTTATATGCAAATTGAAGATAATTTTGTGAGCTTTCCGAAAAGTCTAGAATTAAACAAAATCCGACTTACGAGTAGAGAGTTATCACGTGATATGTGGAGGTTGTTCCAAGAATACGAAAATTGCAAGATGATAATGGACTTTGAGTTCTTCTCTTTTCTCTTTCTACTTTCTAATCATAAAAATATGATTTTTATTAAGTCTATTCTCAAACAAGGCCTTTAAAACTTATGCAATAATGTTTAATGTCTCATTGGCCATCCAACTAAGTGGTATTTACCCAATTGCCACTTAGTTGGTTTCTAACCAATTCCTCCTTAATTCTTACCAAGTCTATGTATTTCCCTAAATAATTATTAGTGTATAATTATACACATACATTATTATAATTAAAGATAGGGATGTTATATTCCGCCCCGCTTAAATAGAATTTACCCTCGAATGCTTTCCAATTACCATGAGAAATACTTCTAAATATCATAGGATTGAGTGATTCTCATATTGAGAATTTGGGAGATTGAGAAACAATTGGGTATAAAATAAGGTTTGTTCTTGAAAACTTGAAAGAATATTATTTTAGGACTCATTTGTAATCTCTTGTAACAACATTCGAAATATAGTGAATCGGAGAGTTGCTATCTCTCTAAGACTAAGTTCATTTGATCGAACTGAGTAAACAAATATTTTGTGTTTCTCGCCTTATTTTATCTTAGTATGCAAAATTTAATACTTATTTGTTAATATTGATGAGTTTCATTTATTTTAGTTGACAATGTTTGAAGGTTGAAAAACACATGAAAGGGCGGTTTGAATTGGGGTTTTGAAATATAATAATTTGACAAAGTTATTTTTATCCTGGTTCGTTTGAACTCAAACTACTCCAGTCCACCCGTCAAGGTGATTTGCCTCTCTCAACAAGGTCTTAATTCACTAATCAAGACTTGATTACAACTCACCAAGACAACTGCCGTAGTCTTCTCGAGATCAACCACAACTCGATTTCTCAAGGAATTTCAACTTTACAATCAATAACAAAACTATGTGTTTCACGATGCTTCTAAAAAGCTATATCACAACTGTGGTTTTTAGACAACTTTTTAAGCACTTAGGAACTAGAGAATATGAATGATTTCTTTGCTAATTTCTATTTTTGTTGTATGCCCAAAAGTTGTTCTTATTCTCTTCATGGATAGATCTTTATATTGGCGTCAAGAAAATTCATCTGTTAGAGGCATATAATCTATATATGGAATGATGATATTTGGACATAATTGATCTTTCCATAAAAAAGAGATCCTGTTGGAAATCAGCCGTTAATTCAAATCTTTTTTTAATAAATAGTAACTCATCAGAAAAAACAGGCAGAACATAGGTGTCAGATTTTGTAGAGCAGCATGGTGCTTTCAGAAGTTTGACTTGAATCCTTGATGTCTTGATCAGCTGAAAAGGTTTTTAGATTAGCGGAGCTTTATAGTTTTCAGATTAGCTGACAAGGTTTTTAGATCAGCAGAGCTTTAACGTTTTTAGATTAGCTGACAAGGTTTTAATCAGAGTTTGGGGCAGCCTTTGGTGCTTTTTGAAGTTCATCAGAACTTCTCTTAGAACATGAAATTAAACTTCAGATCATGGATGAATCTTCTAATATATATCCATTGTATAAAAACTTCTATATTTATTAAATCAGAATCATCTAACATATATCCATTATATCAGAACTTCTGTATTTATTCAAATTAGAATCTTCTTCTACTACCAGAACCATAACTTGTTCTTCTTTTTCTTTCAACTTCAGAACTTCATCTGCATACTTTATTAAACGAAATTCGGAGGCAACAATGTTTCATACAAAATATTTATTTATCAGGGTCGGAACATAATTGTCATCAACACTACTTGTTATCATCAAAACTTCTAAGATAGGTGTAGAACCAAACTATGTTCTAACAATGTTCGTTGTCCTCACACATCAAAGTTTTTGTTGTGTATTAAACTATTTTTTTTACTAGAATGTTTATTCATTCATTTAAATTGAAAAATACATAAATCATTTCATATTCAAAAATGATCAAAATCAAAAAAGGTGAATATGTAAACCATCTTGCAGTATATACATTATTAGAATACAACGATATTATAAAAGTTCTTACAAATATGAAATAAATATAAAATTAATCGAAATATCCAAACTTTTGGATCCGCAACACCCAAGTCTTCATCTGATCTGTAATAAATAGAATTCAATATGTTAGTCTGGACCAATAAACACCATACTAAGAAGGAACACTAACAAATACCGCACAATACAATGAAAAACTTAAGAACATAAAAAAGTGTAAGTAAATATATCCATATAACCACTTAACGAGCATTGTATGATAACATACTTTATTGTTTATAAAATGATACATAAAAAACATATTTTTAATAGTAAAGCAACATGTTAATTTTAAATTTAGATACGTAAATACTATGTTTGTTTGAGGATAATCAATAAAATTGTAAATATTTATCTATTAGTAAACCAACATGTTGATTTTAAATCTAGATACATAAAAACTTTGTTTGGGGATTATCAAAAAAATTGTAAAAATTTATATAACAGTAAACCAACGTGTTGATTTTAAATCTAGATACATAAAAACTTTGTTTGTTTGAGGATCATCAATAAAATTGTAAATATTTATATCATATAAATCCATTGTTGATGTTATTTCAAATACAAAAATAATAATTATACCCTAGGTTTGAGTGATTCTCATATACAGAGTTTGGGAGATTCATAAACAATTGGGTAAAAAACAAGGTTAGTCCTTGAAAACTTGGAAGAATATTTTTGTGGAACTCATTTGTAATCTCTTGTAACAACTTTAGAAGTATAATGAATTGTAGAGCTTCTATCTCTCCTAGACAAAGGTCATTTGATCAAACTGAGTAAACGACACCTCCGCCTCTATCTTTGATTGCTAGACCCAAAAAGATAAACAAATTCAAAATTTGTACTTTCATGTTGAGCGATCCGTCACCTGAACCGAGTAGATGTTCGATTGAGGCATCTTTGTTTTCCACCTGAACCGTGTTGGGGTTCTTTCTATCACCATTTGATTGTATTACCACATGTAGTGAAGAGTATTTTATGGTCAAAATGCGAGCTGATTTTTTCAACCACTGCCAAGGATCTAAATTCGTCAAGTGTTTGTTGTCTCTAGTGATAAAGGTACTATTAATATGTTATGAATTAAGGTTGATATCAATAACCCTGAGCATAAAATGTAAAAAAGTTCAAACTCCAATACTTCTATTGCATCATCAAGTTCAGATATTTTATTCATTAATTTTAAAAATAATTTATCTATTTTCTCAAAAGTTATTATTGTATGAACATGTTGAATTAGAAGGAGTAATTTTTTACTGAAATTGTTAAATTTTAATAATAGACACAAATATTAAATTAGTATGGCATATATGTAGCTCTATATTTCTCAAGTTACCCTACAAAAACTGAATAAAATTTATTCCAAAATGATTAAATTTAAGTGGTTGTCCTAGATACATCAAACATAAACTTTTAGAGGAAGGGCTGAACCCGAATCCTCTGTCCCAATTCTATTATGCTTCTTAAGAAAAGGAAAAGTCTTAGGTACAATATTTCCTAAGAAAAACCTTAATATTATTCATTCTTATCATTTATGAATTAACAACTTAAATTGGGATGTTATAATGTACTATTGTTAATTGCGCTCTAACAAAAGACCAACCTTTTCCAATTTAGATATGGTTCATGTATTAGTGTTAAGAGTACTCCCAATAGGTGTATTTATTTAATGATATTTACCTCAGTCACAAAGTGAATAATTCATGATTCCTTTTCCCTTGTTAATCCTTTGTTGACATTTCTATTGCAGGAGCCTTGCCAACATATTTCAATTCTAGTTGTCAGTTGCTTAGTTTCGCTTGCATCCAGGTTGTTGTTAAACTCTTGCATTTGGTGACCCAAAGAATACACTCATAATTCTTGGCAAAAGTAATATTTGAGAAATTGTAATTTTCGGCCCGGTGTTAGTTTTTATTTTATTTTTATATATTAATAATCTAGAACCACATTCAAGGACAATAAATGTGAAAAAAAATAAACCAAAGCATAATAAGTTAGATACAAATATGTTTACAAAGCCACAATAACCGGGCACAAAAAGCTCCAAATCCGAACGTTAATACTACAAAACAACCAATTGCAAAGGTCTAGAAAGAATTTCCACAGTTCAACAAATAATAGATAAAACAAAGAAGAAGCAACCTATTAAACATCAATGTCAACATTACTTTATATGCACCTAAGTATGTGATATCAGAATATACTAATTTAAGTGTATGGTAAGAGCTCAAGACATAGTAGGAATATCTTGAATATATATTATTTACGAGATTATTTAGGTTTGTGAAGGAAGTGATTATTATATTAACTAGGTTTGTGAAATGATTATACATACTTAATTTTAGTTCCTTAATCTTGTATGTACAATAACTTTCGATTGTGTCGAAATTGCAGGTTAAATAACAGTGTTTCAACTCAACTACTTTACAAAGAAAGCTTTAAAGCATGATTGTTAACATGATTGTTTATTATTCTTCAATTATTAATATTTTATTAATAAACTGTAAATAAAATTAACCAACTCCATAAATTAAAATCACAAGTAAAGCTAAAAATACTTATCATAAATTAAATAAATTACATGTTAATATATTATTTAATTTGATAGATGATTGTTTTTTGTGTATTTATTGTGAATACATTTCAAACAATAATAAGTCTCATAATAACTACTTTCATAAAAGATTTTATTTGATTTAACTTTTATATCATTTTATAAACAATAAAGTATGTTGTCATACAATGATTGTGATAAATTTCAACTTAAATTTTTTATATGCTCTCTGAAATATTTTATGTTTTGATAAACCTCAAACCTAACGAAAATAAATCAATTTATATAATATAACAATGTGAAAATTAAAGATTTTAAATTTAACAACTCGTATTTTTCACTTATTAATTTATTTTTTAATTTCCCCAAAATTGAAAAGTTACTAATTTCACTTTATCCATTCAACTAATCAATTGAGAAAATATCCATTATTTTTAATTATATTATCATTATTTTGATATATTCATGTGGATTTAATAAACCAATTTCTTTAATTTAGATTATATATTTCTTTCCATAAAGTTGTTCATTCAAAAAAAAAAGTAAAAATCATTGAAATTGATGTGAAATTAATAAGGTTCAATTCGCACCAAAAATTTTATGTTCGAGACAACAAACATTAGCAACTAAAATAATTGAAATTTATCAATAATAAAAAAATATATATTAAATTTTGCAGATTAAGATAAAATAAGATGAGAAACACAAAATACTTATTTACGTAGTTCAATAAAATGATCTTTGTCTGGGGACATAGCAGCTCTCTGATTCACTATACTTTTAAAGTTGTTGCAAGAGATTACAAATAAGTTCTAAGAAAATATTCTTCAAAATTTTAAAGAACAACCCTATTTTCTATCTAATTGTTTCTCATTCTCTAAAACTCTTAAATATAAGAATCACTCAAATCTAGAGTATTTAGAAGTATTTCTCAAACTTCTTACATGACTCCAAAAGTTTCACCAAAATCCTTGCATCATGTTATTACTTTTGCCCATGGTTGCTGACATATTTATGATTTACATCTTTGGTTTTTTGTTTAGTGATATAAAAGTAATAGTGTGTCATACATACATGGACAAGTAATAGTGTGTTATACTTGAAAAAAGACATATAACCCCGCTCTTGAAACTTTTTTGTTTCAATATATTTTTTTTAAAATATTTTAATGTTAAGGACAAACGTATTGTCAAAATTTTAATTTATTTTTAATGTATTTATAAAAAAATTATAAAAAAACTTTAAAAAGAAAAATGGAGACAAAGATAAACAAATTGAAAACTTGTGTAATTTTTTAATTATACTTAAACCTAAAAACATATAAGATAAACCAACTAAACTAATTAGAATCACAACCTAAACCGAATCACAACCTATACCGAACAATACCAATCGATTATTTGATAAATTAACATGTTAATACATTAAAGATTGATGAATGTTATAGTAGGTTAGTCTATTATATTGATAACACATTTACAACAACAATCAATATTGTAATTACTAATTTCTTAAAGGATTTTAATATGTTTAACTTTTAATCATTCTATAAAAAATAAATTATGTTGTTATACAATTATTTATATAAATTTACCACTTAAATTTTATTATATTTTCTTTTTCTCATTTTAGGTTTTTGTTAAAACTAAAACCTAATGATAATTGAAACAATTTATATAATATGATTGTGTAAAAATGAGATATTTCAAGCTTAGTAACATTACCTTTTTCACTTATAATTTTATTCGCATTTTTCAAAATATTAAGAAGGTATGTGTTATTATTAATTGTGTTTTTAGAATTTCATATATTCATGTGGATTAAAATAAATTAATTTAGCAATTTACTTTATATGTTCATGGCCTTTAACTTGGTCATTCAAACAAAACTTCGGAATTATTAATTATAATTATTATTCACAAATATTTATTCAAAGAGAAAAAAAAGATTTATATGAATGTAGAATCTCATTTAGAACCTAGAATAACATTCAGAATTCAGAAATATTTATTCAGAATTATTAAATATAATTATTATTCAAAGAATGTAGAATAACATCCACAATGGATTTATAAGATATAAATATTTACAATTTTATTGATTATCTTCAAAACTTAAGATATAATTTTATGGATTTATAAGATATAAATATTTACAATTTTATTGATTTGCTTTTATATAAATGTTTATAATTTTATTCATTATCTTCTATATAACAATTTTTTTGATTTACTTTTAAAAATATGATTTCTCATATATTTCAAGATTTACTATTATTTGAATATCATTGCAATATTTTATCTTTCTGAAGATAATTTTCATTAATGAGTATTTTTCACTATTTATTAAAATATATATATTTCAACATTCTTATCTATAAGCACACATACATTTCTTTCTTGTGGCTCGTAGTCGTCAAAAATAATTATGTTTATTTTTTATACATATAAAGGAGAAGAAAATTTTAATTAATGACAATACTTATAAAAATAATTTAACCCACCTCCTAAAAATATATTTAAATTTATTTATGGAATCCATTAATGTTAATGACAAATGTTTTGTCAAAAGTGTCATTTATATTTTATGTTTGTGTAAAAATAATAATTAAAAAATTAAAAAGGCACTAATTGAGAGAAAGGAGAAACAAAGTGAAAATTGCTTAAATTTTAAATAACAATTAAATTAAACTGTAAATAAAATTAATCAACACCATAAATTAAAATCACAAGTAAAACTAAAAATACTTATCATCAATTAAATAAATTACATGTTAATGTATTATTTAATTTAATTGATGAATGATTTTTGTGTATTTATTGTGAAAAGATTTTATTTGTTTTAACTTGGGTTAAATAAGTTTTTGGTCCATATAAATATCTCAAATTTCATTTTTAGTCCCTCTAAAATTTTCCTTTAAAGAATGGTCCTCCTAAAAATTTAAATTTTAACTTTTGGTCCCTCTTGGAAAATTGTAGCTAAAATGGTCTCTTATTATTCGCTAAATAAATAACTGTCGATAAAACCGTCGCTAAATAAAAAAACCATCATAAAAATTGTTGCTAAATTGCAAAAGTCGTCACTAAATTACAGGAGGGACCAAAAGTTAAAATTTAAATTTTTATGAAGACCATTCTTTAAAGGTAAATTTTAGATGGACTAAAACGAAATTTTAGATATTTATAAGGACCAAAACTTATTTAACCAATTTAACTTTTATATCAGTTTATAAACAATAAAGTATGTTGTCATACAATGATTGTGATAAATTTCAACACTAAATTATTTTTATGCTCTTTGAAATATTTCATGGTTTTGTTAAACCTCAAATGTAATGAAAATAAATCAATTTATATAATATAAAATTGCGAAAATAAAAGAGTTCAAGTTTAACAGTAAATTTATTTCTTAATTTCACCAAAATTGAAAAGTTACTAATTTCACTTTATCCATTCAACTAATCTCTTGAGAAGATATGCATTATTTTTAATATAATTTTCATTATTTTGATATATTCATATGGATTTAAATAAACTAATTTCTTTAATTTAGATTATATGTTTCTTTCCATAAAATTGGTCATTAAAGAAAAATAAAAAAATCATTGGAATTTATGTGAAATTGAGAAGGTTCAATTTGCACCAAAAACTTCTATGTATGACACAATAAACATTAGCAACTAAAATAAATGATATTTATAAATAATAACAAAAAAATATATTAAATTTTACGGATTAAGATAAAATAAGGCGAGAAACACAAAATATTTATTTATCACCAAATGATGTTTTCTGAGGAGACAGGCAGACTCTCTAATTCGCTATACTTCTAATGTTGTTGCAACAGATTACAAATAAGTTCTAAGAAAGTATTCTTCAAAGTTTTAAAGAACAAGCCTCTTATCTATCTAATTGTTTCTCATTCTCTAAAATTCTCAAATATAAGAATCACTCAAACCTAGTGTATTTAGAAGAATTTCTCAAACCTCTTACATGATTCCAAATGTTTCCCAAAATCCATGCATCATATAATTACTTTAGTCCATGGTTGCTGAAATATTTATGATTTAAATCTTTGGTTAGTGTGTTATACTTGAAAAAGACATATAACCCACCTCTTGAAGCTTTTTTGTTTCAACATTTTTTTTGTAAAGTCTTCTAATGTTAATGACAAATGTATTGTCAAAAGCTTCTTTTATTTTATATGTATTTATTAAAAAAATTATAAAAAACCTTTAAAAATAAAAATGGAGACAAAGATTAAAAAAATTGAAAATTTGTATAATTTTTTAATTACTCTTAAATCTAAAAAGATATAAAATAAACCAACTAGATTAATTAGAATCACAACCTAAACCGAAAAATACTTATCAATTATTTGATAAATTAACATGTTAATACATTGTAGATTGATGAATGTTATAGTTGTTTAGTCTATTTTATTGATAATACATTTACAACAACAATCAATATTGTAATTACTAATTTCTTAAAAGATTTTAATATATTTAACTTTTAACCATTTATAAAAAATAAATTATGTTGTTACAATTATTTATATAAATTTACCACTTAAATTTGATTATATTCTCTTTGTCTCATTTTAGGTTTTTGTTAAAACTAAAACCTAATGATAGTTGATACAATTTATATAATATGATTGTATAAAAATGAGAGATCTCAAGCTTAGTAAAATTACCATTTTCACTTATAATTTTATTCGCATATTTTCAACAATTAAAAAGGTATGTGTCATTATTATTTGTATTTTTAGAATTTCATATATTGATGTGGATTAAAATAAACTAATTTTTGAAATTTACTTTAAATGTCCATTGCCTTTAACTATGTCATTCAAACCAAACTTCAAAATTATTGATTATAATTATTATTCATTAATATTTATTCAAAGAGAAAAAAAAGGTTTATATGAATGTAGGATAGCATGTAGAATGTAGAATAGCATTCAAAATTCAGAAATATTTATTCAGAATTATTAAATATAATAAATATTCAAAGAAGGTAGAATAGCATCAACTATGGATTTATAAGATATAAATATTTATAAATTTATTGATTATTATAAGATATAAATATTTATAGATTTATTGATTATCTTCAAAAAGCAAAGCTTTTATGTATCTAGTTTAAAAATCAACATGTTGATTTGATATTATATAAATATTTACAATTTTATTCGTTATCTCTATATAACAAATTTTTTGGTTGTTTAGATTTAAAATAAACATGTTGATTTACTATTAATAATATGATTTCTTATAGGTATAGTATGATCACTATCATTTTAAAATTTTTGACAATATTTATCTTTTACTTTATATTTTAAAATTTATCAATGCTACTTTGCTTTTTAGTTATTAATATAATTTATTTAAATATTTTAATCTAAATGTTCTTTAGCATTTCCATACAAAAACTCACATGCATCAAACGTTTGAGTATATTATCTAACCCACCTGTCAAAATTGTTGATTTACAAACACTTTTCTTTGATTTTTTTAATATCTAAAATATTATTATTTGTGAAAAAATAAATAAAAATAAACTAGAAAAACAATAAAAGTAATTAAATTTGAAGGTGTTCTTATCAATTTTCAAAATATGGATGAGATTTGTATTCTTTAATAATATAATAGAATGTTATTATTATTAAAAATTAATTACTGTAGAAAATTGAGACACAAATGCGAAATAAATGAAAGAGTTAAAAATTAAAATCCCAATATATTTTTAACATATATAATAATAGTTATCCCATGAAAATATATAATTTAAAAGTTATATTCAATACGTGAAAATATTAATAATAAAATATATATTTTATATACAATATATTGATGGTATCCTGATTGTAGTTGTACCAATTTAAAAAGAAATATGCATGATTACAATTGTCAAATTTAAATCATGTTTCCATGGAATATGAACTTTGTGTGATTTATTTTAATAATATAAATTTGTATTTTAGTTTAAAATTAAGATTTAATCAATCTATAGGCCCTAAACTATTTTGGAATTTTAAAATAGATCTTAATGTAATACTAATTAACGTGTTGATGTATTATAAGTTTGATTATAATATTTGAGCGGTTTAATTTATTTTCTTGTTCAAGCATTATAGGATGAAATTAATCATATTTTAACACTAAAATGTTTGAATCTTGTAAAATTTAATATTGAAACTCAAATACTCAAACACTAACATAAGAAATCTCTGAGTCTTTGTAAATGTCAATCTTACAATTAGTGGATCTAAAGGATATTTTGAATAAAGTGGGAATACACTAAGGTAATGTAAACATATAAAAAATTTCATTTTTACTTGGTCTCATCTAAAATAGATGTTCTAATGACAGATCTCCTATGTTCGATATTTTTTATTTGAACAAAACTTTTTTTTAAGTTCATCTAAATAGAATATAGTCTACTGTTGGTAATTAAATTTTTTGGGTATGAGCACAAATGTTGGATATGATATACGACACAATTAACAACATCATTATCAATAATATCATCATTGTCGTTGCCAATTAACAATAGTGCTCAGCTTCAATAAATTAAATAAATTAAAGAATGTTGAATTACAACTCAATTTTATAAATTAAATACTATGCTTTAAGATATGAGAGAAACCTCTAGAGTGGCATACAAGCAACACAAAAAAGGCCTCAAATATAAACGCTAGCACGAAATATCTTCAATTCAATGCATGATATTACACGATGGAAATGAAGGTGCAAGAGAATGGAAACAACATATACGAGTCATATAGAAATACATTCACCAAAGAGACAACATACAGACATGGAAGAACCAACCCTAATACAAAATCTATATATCACAATAGTTTGGAGAAGGATCCCACTATTGGATAATGGTTCGTGCCAGTAAGTGTGCCTATTTTATACCATGACGGTTAAGGTATATGAAAATATGGATAGTGTGCTACATTTAAGAATGGAGAATGTTTGACATATTACTAAGATCGTTAAAATTTTAATAAAGTAGAATATTAGTAAATCAAAACTGAAATTTAGTCGTATACTTTAAATTTATGCTTAGCTCTAGAGTTAGATATAATTGTGTTTGAAATACATATTGCTAAACTAATTAATTCTTCTCCGCGACTTATTTCTAATATATAAGAATGAACAATCTACCATTAATATTAAAGATATTTTACAAGGTATATCCTTTAATGAATGTAGATTTGAATTCATAACATTTTATTTACTTATAAACATATAATATTTCCTCTAGGTATATCATTATAACTATTATTTGAATATCATTGCAAGATTTTATCTTTCTGAAGATATTTTTCATTAATGAGTATCTTTTCACTATTTATTAAAATATATATTTCAACATTCTAATCTATAAACACACATACATTTCTTTCTTGTGGCTCGTAGTCGTCAAAAATATTTATGTTTACTTTTTATACATATAAAGGAGAAGAAAATTTTAATTAATGACAATACTTATAAAAAATAATTTAAGCCACCTCCTAAAAAAATATATTTAAGCTTATTTATGGAATCCATTAATGTTAATGACAAATGTTTTGTCAAAAGTGTCATTTATATTTTATGTTTGTGTAAAAAATAATAATTAAATTTTTTATTTAAAAAAGGCACAAATTAAGACAAAGGAGAAACAAAGTGATAGATTACTTAAATTTTAAATTACAATTAAACTAAACTGTAAATAACATTAATCAACTCCATAAATTAAAATCACAAGTAAAGCTAAAAATACTTATCATCAATTAAATAAATTACATGTTAATGTATTATTTAATTTGATTGAAGAATGATTTTTGTGTATTTATTGTGAAAAGATTTTATTTGTTTTAACTTTTATATCAGTTTATAAACAATAAAGTATGTTGTCATACAATGATTGTGGTAAATTTCAACTTAAATTATTTATATGCTCTTTGAAATATTTTATGTTTTTGTTAAACCTCAAACCTAATGAAAATAAATCAATTTATATAATATAACAATGCGAAAATTAAAGATTTCAAGTTTAACAACTCGTATTTTTCACTTATTAATTTATTTCTTAATTTCACCAAAATTGAAAACTTACTAATTTCACATTATCCATTCAACTAATATATTGAGAAGATATGCATTATTTTTAATTATATTAGAATTATTTTGGTATATTCATGTGGATTTAAATAAACCAATTTCTTTAATTTATATTATATGTTTCTTTCCATAAACTTCGTCATTAAAAAAAAATCATTGGAATTGATGTGAAATTGAGGAGGTTCAATTCACACACATTAGTCACCTAATTATGCATAACATCGAGTAAACATCAATAAGGCAAACAGTTCCAAAACTTCAAACCATTCTGCACTTGGGAAAAAATAATTTATTACTCCTTAGAAGGGCACGCTGAATGGGATTACTCGCTCTAAGGGGGATCTTTAAATTTAAACTTTTCAACATTTAGGGGTGCACGCTGAGCGTGACCCCGTGCGCTCAGCGTGGTCTACGAAATGCAGAAAAATCAGTTCATGACAGAATTGTCATAGGGGTTCCAATTACCAAAATCTTAACATGCATCCACCAATATGTCAATAATAGAACATGGCAACATACTTGCAAAAAATATTACTAATTAAGGTCACAATCATGCATGATCAAAGATTAAGATAACACTTTCACTCAAACCCTCAACCCCAAAATCATGTCAATCCCACAAAATACCCCAAGGTCTCTATCTATGCGACTTACCTTGGCCAATTGAATGATTGAAAGGCTACCTTGCAGACCTAAATCTCTTATCTTGTCCAAACTTTTACTTCCAAAGCCAACCATCCTGTAATCACCTTATTTTCCATTTTCAGCATGCATCCTCCAACTTCAAAGGTGTTTTCTCCTTCAATACATAAGCTATGTTCACGGAATCATATACCAAAATGAAGGTAAGTTTGTGTAGATTCCATAGCTTCAAGAATTATTCAAAACAGAGCTATGAGTAAAAAGTTATGACTTGATTAGTGGAGCTAATCAAGAAATCTCGTACCCATATTTTGCACGAAAATCAGCATCAGATCAATAACTTCAAACGCGTTTATATGCCTCATCACGAACATGCAGAACATAAATTTTATATGCAAATTGAAGATAAATTCTTGAGCTTTCCGAAAAGTCTAGAATTAAACTAAATCCGACTTACGAGTATAGAGATAACACGTGATATGTGGAGGTTGTTCCAAGAATACGAAAATTGCAAGATGATAATGGACTTTGAGTTCTTCTCTTTTCTCTTTCTACTTTCTAATCATAAAAATATGATTTTTATTAAGTCTATTCTCAAACAAGGCCTTTAAAACTTATGCAATAATGTTTAATGTCTCATTGGCCATCCAACTAAGTGGTATTTACCCAATTGCCACTTAGTTGGTTTCTAACCAATTCCTCCTTAATTCTTACCAAGTCCATGTATTTCCCTAAATAATTCTTAGTGTATAATTATACACATACATTCTTACAAGGAAAGATAGGGATGTTACATTCCGCCCCCTTAAATAGAATTTACCCTCGAATTCCTTCCAATTACCATGAGAAATACTTCTAAATATCATAGGTTTGAGTGATTCTCAGATTGAGAATTTGGGATATTGAGAAACAATTGGGTAGAAAATAGGTTTTGTTCTTGAAAACTTGGAAGAATATTATTTTAGGACTCATTTGTAATCTCTTGTAACAACATTCGAAATATAGTGAATCAGAGAGCTGCTATCTCTCTAAGACTAGGTTCATTTGATCGAACTGAGTAAACAAATATTTTGTGTTTCTCGCCTTATTTTATCTTATTATGCAAAATTTAATACTTATTTGTTAATATTGATGAGTTTCATTTATTTTAGTTGACAATGTTTGAAGGTTGAAAAACACCAGAAAGGGGGGGGGGGGGGTTTGAATTGTGGTTTTGAAATAAAATAATTTGACAAAATTATTTTTATCCTGGTTTGTTTAAACTCAAACTACTCCAGTCCACCCGTCAAGGTGATTTGCCTCTCTCCACGAGGTATTAATTCACTAATCAAGACTTGATTAAAACTCACCAAGACAACTGTCTTAGTCTTCTCGAGATCAACCACAACTCGGTTTCTCAAAGAATTTCATCTTTACAATCAATTACAAAACTATGTGTTTCACGATGCTTCTAAAAAGCTATATCACAACTGTGATTTTTCAATAATTTTTTAAGCACTTAGGAACTAGAGAATATGAATGATTTCTTTGCAGATTTCTCTTTTTGTTGTATGCGCATAAGTTGTTCTTATTGTCTTCAAGGATAGATCTCTATATAGGGGTCAAGAAAATTCATCCGTTCGAGACATATAATTTATATATGGAATTATGATATTTGGACTCAATTGATCTTTCCATAAAAGCGAGATCTGTTGGAAATCAGCCTTACTTCAAATCATTATTTAATAAATAGTAACGCATCAGAACAAGGTTTTAATCAGAGTTTGGTGCAGCCTTAGGTGCTTTTAGAAGTTCATCAGAACTTCTCTTAAACGTGAAATTAAACTTGAGATCATGGATGAATCTTCTCACATATATCCATTGTATCAGAACTTCTATATTTTTTTAGATCAGAATCTTCAAACATATATCCATTGTATCGAACTTCGTATTGATTCGATCGAATCTTCTTCTACTATCGAACCATAACTTGTTCTTCTTTTTCTTTCAAGGTCGAACTTCATCGCATATTTTATTAAACAAAATTAGGAGACAACAATTTTCATACAAAATATTTCTTTATCATGGTCAAAACATAATTGTCATCAACGATTACTTGTTATAATCAAAACTTCTAAGATAGGTGTAGAAACAAACTATGTTCTAACAACGTTCGTTGTCCTCACACATCAAAGTTTTGTTGTGAATTGAACCTTCTCTATTTCATGTCACTTCTTTATTAACTATAATATATGAAGTGACATCAATGAATGATCTTGATTTTTTTTAATGACCAAATTTAAGGCAAGAAACATATAATCTAAATGAAAGAAATTGGTTTATTTAAATCCACGTGAATATATCAAAATAACGAGAATACAATTAAAAATAATGTATATCTTCATTTATAAATTTATTTTTGATACATGTTTCTAACCCAATTTAACTTTTCTACACGAGACTTCGATTTACTTTTCTGATATTGGTGTGATTTATCTAATAACTATTATGTTTAATTTAAAAAGATCCTAATCTATTATTAATTAACGTGTTAAATATACTATTTTTTTTTTACTAGAATGTTTATTCATTCATTTAAATTGAAAAATACATAGATCATTTCATATTCAAAAGAGATCAATGTCAAAAAAGGTAAATATGTAAACCATCTTGCAGTATATAGGTTATTAGCATACAACAATATTATAAAAGTGCTTACACATATGAAATAAATATAAAATTAATCAAAATATCCAAACTTTTGGATCTGCAACACCCAAGTCTTCATCTGATATGTAATAAATTGAATTCAATATGTTAGTCTGGACCAATAAACACCATACTAAGAAGGAACACTAACAAATACCGCACAATACGATAAAAAACTTAAGAACACAAAAAAGTGTAAGTAAATATATCATATAACCAATTAACAATCATTGTATGACAACATACTTTATTTTTTATAGAATGATACATAAAAACCATATTTTTAATAGTAAAGCAACATGTTTATTTTAAATTTAGATACATAAAAACTATGTTGGTTTGAGTATAATCAATAAAATTGTAAATACTTATCTATTCGTAAACCAACATGTTGATTTTAAATTTAGATACATAAAATGTTTGTTTGTTTGAGGATAATCAATAAAATTGTAAATATTTATATATTAGTAAACCAACATGTTGATTTTAAATCTAGATATATAAAAACTTTGTTGGTTTGAGAATAATCAATAAAATTGTAAATATTTATATCATATAAATCCATTGTTGATGTTATTTCAAATATAAAAATAATAATTATACCCTAGGTTTGAGTGATTCTTATATTCAAAGTTTCGAATATTCATAAGCAATTGGGTAGAAAATAGGGTTTGTTCTTGAAAACTTGGAAGAATATTTTCTTAGAACTCATTTGTAATCTCTGGCTATCTCTCCTAGAAAAAGGTCATTTGATCAAACTGAGTAAACGACACCTCCGCTCTATCTTTGATTTCGAGACCCAAAATGATAAACGAATTCCAAATTTGTACTTTCACGTTGAGTGATCCTTCACCTGAACCAAGTAGATGTTCGATTGAGGCAACTTTGTTTTCCGCCTGAACCGTGTTGGGGTTCTTTCTATCACCATTTGATTGTATTACCATATGTAGTAAAGAGTATTTTATGGTCAAATTGCGAGCTGATCTTTTCAGCCACTGCCAAGGATCTAAATTCGTCAAGTGTTTGTTTTCCTCCTGAACCGTGTTGGGGTTCTTTCTATCAGTTAAATTGATTATATTCACTTTGACGCAGTTTAGGTTTATGTTAAAACTCAAACCTAATAACAATTCAAATAATTTATATAATATGACTAGCTAACAAAGAGATATTTCAATCTTAATATGATTGTCTTTTTCACTGATAATTTTATTATTCTTAATTGTATTTTGAGAATTTCATATATTTATGTGGAGTAAATTAAGCTTGAGAAGATATGTATTATTTTTATTTGTATTTTGGGAATTTCAAATATTCATGTGGACTAAAATAAGCTAAATTTTGAAATTTATTTTATATGTTCCTTTCCTTGAACATATAAGATTATTTTATTTCATTCAAAACATATTATGTTGGATTGTTTCACCATCATTTAAGATTATTTAAGTTTTAATAATAAAATTGTTCCTTTCCTTGGACATTAAAATTTAGTTATATTTTTTTGTAACGATTATTGTCATTTAGTTTTATTAAACAAAGATTTAGTAATTATTGTTGTAAAACAACTTTTGCAGCAATTTTGTGTTTTTCTCAATAATTTTTAGCGCTGCAAAAACTCGTTTTTGTTGTTGAATATACTATTTAATTAAATTGATGATTTTTCACTAGTTTAGTCTACTTTATTGATAATACATTTACAACAATCAATATTGTAATAATAAATCTTTTAAAAGATTTTAACTTATTTAATTTTTATCATTCTATATAAAATAAATTAAGTTGTTATACAAGTTATTTATATAAATTTATCAGTTAAATTGATTATATTCACTTTGACACAGTTTAGGTTTATGGTAAAACTCAAAACTAATAACAATTCAAATAAATTATATAATATGACTAGCTAACAAAGAGATATTTCAATCTTAATAGGATTGTCTTTCTCACTGATAATTTTATTATTCTTAATTGTATTTTGAGAATTTCATATATTTATGTGGACTAAATTAAGCTTTAGAAGATATGTATTATTTTTATTTGTATTTTGGGAATTTCATATATTCATGTGGACTAAAATAAGCTAAATTTTGAATTTTATTTTATATGTTCCTTTCCTTGAACATATAAGATTTATTTTATTTCATTCAAAATAGATTATGTTGGATTGTTTCACCATCATTTAAGATTATTTAAGTTTTAATAATAAAATTGTTCCTTTCCTTGGACATTAAAATTTAGTTATATTTTTTTGTAACGATTATTGTCATTTAGTTTTATTAAACAAAGATTTAGTAATTATTGTTGTAAAACAACTTTTGCAGCAATTTTGTGTTTTTCTCAATAATTTTTAGCGCTGCAAAAACTCGTTTTTGTCGTAGAATATACTACTTAATTAAATTGATGATTTTTCACTAGTTTAGTCTACTTTATTGATAATACATTTACAACAATCAATCTTGTAATAATAAATCTTTTAAAAGATTTTAACTTGTTTAATTTTTATCATTCTATATAAAATAAATTAAGTTGTTATACAGTTATTTATATAAATTTATCAGTTAAATTGATTATATTCACTTTGACACAGTTTAGGTTTATGGTAAAACTCAAAACTAATAACAATTCAAATAAATTATATAATATGACTAGCTAACAAAGAGATATTTCAATCTTAATAGGATTGTCTTTCTCACTGATAATTTTATTATTCTTAATTGTATTTTGAGAATTTCATATATTTATGTGGAGTAAATTAAGCTTGAGAAGATATGTATTATTTTTATTTGTATTTTGGGAATTTCAAATATTCATGTGGACTAAAATAAGCTAAATTTTGAAATTTATTTTATATGTTCCTTTCCTTGAACATATAAGATTATTTTATTTCATTCAAAACATATTATGTTGGATTGTTTCACCATCATTTAAGATTATTTAAGTTTTAATAATAAAATTGGTCCTTTCCTTCGACATTAAAATTTAGTTATATTTTTTCGTAACGATTATTGTCATTTAGTTTTATTAAACAAAGATTTAGTAATTATTGTTGTAAAACAACTTTTGCAGCAATTTTGTGTTTTTCTCAATAATTTTTAGCGCTGCAAAAACTCGTTTTTGTCGTAGAATATACTACTTAATTAAATTGATGATTTTTCACTAGTTTAGTCTACTTTATTGATAATACATTTACAACAATCAATCTTGTAATAATAAATCTTTTAAAAGATTTTAACTTGTTTAATTTTTATCATTCTATATAAAATAAATTAAGTTGTTATACAGTTATTTATATAAATTTATCAGTTAAATTGATTATATTCACTTTGACACAGTTTAGGTTTATGGTAAAACTCAAAACTAATAACAATTCAAATAAATTATATAATATGACTAGCTAACAAAGAGATATTTCAATCTTAATAGGATTGTCTTTCTCACTGATAATTTTATTATTCTTAATTGTATTTTGAGAATTTCATATATTTATGTGGACTAAATTAAGCTTTAGAAGATATGTATTATTTTTATTTGTATTTTGGGAATTTCATATATTCATGTGGACTAAAATAAGCTAAATTTTGAATTTTATTTTATATGTTCCTTTCCTTGAACATATAAGACTTATTTTATTTCATTCAAAATAGATTATGTTGGATTGTTTCACCATCATTTAAGATTATTTAAGTTTTAATAATAAAATTGGTCCTTTCCTTCGACATTAAAATTTAGTTATATTTTTTCGTAACGATTATTGTCATTTAGTTTTATTAAACAAAGATTTAGTAATTATTGTTGTAAAACAACTTTTGCAGCAATTTTGTGTTTTTCTCAATAATTTTTAGCGCTGCAAAAACTCGTTTTTGTTGTTGAATATACTATTTAATTAAATTGATGATTTTTCACTAGTTTAGTCTACTTTATTGATAATACATTTACAACAATCAATATTGTAATAATAAATCTTTTAAAAGATTTTAACTTATTTAATTTTTATCATTCTATATAAAATAAATTAAGTTGTTATACAGTTATTTATATAAATTTATCAGTTAAATTGATTATATTCACTTTGACACAGTTTAGGTTTATGTTAAAACTCAAACCTAATAACAATTCAAATAATTTATATAATATGACTAGCTAACAAAGAGATATTTCAATCTTAATAGGATTGTCTTTTTCACTGATAATTTTATTATTCTTAATTGTATTTTGAGAATTTCATATATTTATGTGGAGTAAATTAAGCTTGAGAAGATATGTATTATTTTTATTTGTATTTTGGGAATTTCAAATATTCATGTGGACTAAAATAAGCTAAATTTTGAAATTTATTTTATATGTTCCTTTCCTTGAACATATAAGATTATTTTATTTCATTCAAAACATATTATGTTGGATTGTTTCACCATCATTTAAGATTATTTAAGTTTTAATAATAAAATTGGTTCTTTCCTTCGAAACATATTATGTTGGATCTTAATAAAATTGTTCCTTTCCTTCGACATTAAAATTTAGTTATATTTTGATAATTAAGTTATTCTTAGCTCTATAGTTAGATAAAATTGTTTGAAAAATACATTTTTGAAAAACTCAATAATATTATTCTTATATTTATTTATTTTTGATAGTTAAGTTAATAAATATATCATTATCAACGATTGTTTGCTTATAAAAGTATGGTATAAGTTAATACTTATTCCTTTGGTGTATTTAGATTTGAATTTACAAGGTCTGTTTGTTTATAAAAGTATGGTATCTTCTATAGATATATCATTATCTCTATTGCATGAAAATTATTGTAAGCTTCTATCTTTCGTATGATATTTTTTATTAATGCCTATCTCTTCACTATTCATTAAGATATATTTTTTGACATTCTAATATTGAAGTATAATATAATTTTAGTCTAAAAAGTTTGTAAAATTTCCATGCTGAAACTCAAATTCATCAAACGTGTAAGTGTGTATATGTTACACTTATATGGATAAGAAAATTATCAATGTTGACGCTACTTTAATAAAAACCTCTAACCCACCACTTAAAATAGTTGTTATTCAAATACTTTATGTGATTTTTTTTAGTATCTACAATATTGTTATGTGTTAAAATTAAAAATGAAATTAAAAAATAGATTAGAAAAATTATACAAATAATTAAATTTGAAGGTGTTCTTGATCAATATTTTAAAATATGGATAAAATTTGTATTTTTTATAATATAATAGAATCTTATTATTATTAAAAATTAATTATTGTAGAGAATCGATACATAATGCATAAATAAATATACAAATGAAAGAGTTAAAACACCATATAGTAAGTTTTTTTAAAACACTTTTCTGTAATTTTTTATTTCAAACACCGTAGAATGTTTTATTTCAAACACTTTTGTGTAATTTTTTTAAAATATCCACAATATTGTTTACATGTGAAAAATGAATTAAAAAAGTAGAACCGAAACACACCATATAAGTAATTAAATTTGAAGGTGTTCATAATCAAAATTTAAAAATATGGATGTAATTTAAATACTTTAATAAAATAATAAAATGTTATAAACTCTAAAAATTAATTACCATAGAGAATCAACACATAATATATAAATAGATGAAATTGTTAAAAATTAAAAACACACTATATCTTTAACATATATAATATATATTTTACGATTGACAATGTATAATTCAAAAGTCATATTCAAAACATGAAAATAAAGATAAAATACATATTTTATGTAACATATAACGATGGTATCCTACTTGTAGTTGTTACAAATAAAAAAAAAACATGATTCTAATAGTAATATTCCAATAGTCATATTTTATGTAAGATATATCGATGATATGTTACAAGTAATCTATATTTGAGTCTTTGGAAAAGTCCCTCTTAAAATTAGTGGATAAACAAACTATAAATGAAATTCTGTAAAAAGTGGCAACACACCAAGGTGATGCAAACCTATAAAATATTTTTCTTTTTAGTTGATGTCATCTAAAACAGGTGGTGTAACGAAAGATCCTTAAGGTTATTTATTTTAACATAACTTATTTTTTCTGGAGTTCATCTAAATAAAATTTGGTGTCCACTATGCTGTCAATTGAATTTTTGGGTATGAGTACAAGTGTTGGATACGATGTATGACACAATGTGTACAACATAATTATTATATTGCTATTAATGGTATTTGTAGACTTATTATTACATTAACACTTGTTTGTAGTCACTTCCTAAAACTCCTCCTATATATGAGAATCACTTTAACTTTCTCTCAATCACTAAAATTAGTGTTTAACTTCAATAGACAATTTAAAGGACGTTGAATGATAATTCAATTAAATAAAATAAACTCTATCCTTTAATATATGAGTGGAAGCGCTACAGTAGCATTCAAGCAACACAAAAAAAGACTTAAACATAAACGCTAGCACTAAAGATCTTTAGTTCAACGAATGGTATTACACGATGGAATTGAAGGTGCAAGAGAATGGGAAACACCATATGCGAGTCATATAGAAATACATTCATCAAAGAGACGACATACATACAGGGAAGAACCAACTCTAATACAAAACCTATATATCATAATAGCTTGACAAGCATCCCACACTACAACATTTAGGCTCTCCAACAACCGAAAAACGCGTTGCGAACTCGAAAATCGTTGCCTAAAACAATAGGGACGTTTTCTAGGCGTCTCTGTATGGCGTTGCCTATTGTTTGAGGCGACGTTTTTATGTTTTTGGCGCTTTGAAAAACGCCGCCTATAGAAAAGGAATAGGGGACGATTATTTACGGCCTCGAGACAACGTTTTTAGCGTTGCTATAAATTCTACAATTAACAATCGTTGCCTTAAACCTGAATCAGGAAGATCGTTTTTGAAGTGTAGCCATAGCTTATAGGTTGTTGTTTTATAGTGTCCACATAAAATATACAATTTTGCAATTATTATCAAAATAATATAGTCAATAATATTTGGCTTCAAAAATAATATTGATTATATAACTTAAAACCATACATCCATAAAAGTTGTAATATAATAAAATCGAGTTCAAACTTTAATTCAAGATATAGTATATAGAGTACACAAAATGCCTAACGTAACTTCTTCCTAACAATGTAAAGCTCCTTACATTCACTTAGATTGAGAAAAGTGAGTTTTTTATTACACCATATGGATGAAGAAACTGTATGTATACTAGTGCCCCCTAACTTCAACTCAGTCATTTCCTCCTATGTCACCGAAAATTCCACAAGAGAAGAACAACATGTGAGATCCAGTATTTGGAGAGATTTTGACCGAATGTTAGTTTTCAAGCTTACTATCTTTTTGCAAGCTCTTAAATATAGTTGTCTAAGCTTGGGGATGCCGAAAACCGATGGATGAAGTTGACATAGACTCTCACAATATGACAAAGATAATAGTTGAAGATTTGGTGCTCTTGATAAGTTTGGAATCTCAATCAGTCTTTAGAGTAATCAAGAATAAGAATAATTAAATTGTCAAGCCTCTGAGATGAAAAAAACATCACAATGTTGAAAATTCAATAGAATAAATTCATAATCATAACTAAAACATAATCAAAACAAAATTAATATATATATATATATATATATATATATATATTATACTGAATTCCATTCCAAAGCTTTTAAGCTTGCTATACTTCATATCCATCTTTAGGAATTTTCACTCCAAACGCCTTCTTACAAAATAACTTAAGAGATTCATCTCTTCTCAATCCTTCAACATCGATATTTCACATTCATCAAGATGGTTTCATACATCCGATAAGAACTTTCATTTTCCAAGCCAAGGACCAAGGAATCCATTTTATTAATTTGCCAAACCAACCAACTGTCGCAACACGAATGTACCTATACATTGATATATAATTCGCTAAAAAGTTAGTTGGACTAGGTTGTGAAGGTATATAAGCAGATTGAAGTAAAAACCCAATTAAAATAGAAGTGTCCTATGACAACAACTTTTAAGTAGAGTTGGAACTTGAAAATTAATGTGAAAAATATACGAACTAGAAAATAGCTATGGAACCAATCCAACCATGTCTATACAAATCCAACTAGATTAGTCCAGTATCCAGAAGTTATACCATTCAAAATGTTAAAACAACTATTCACAATATAAACACATTAGATAATACAACAGTAAAATAAATACCAAGATCATGAAATTATATGTTTGAGAGGCGAACTTTAATATTTTCTACAAAGATAGATACCAAGAATAAATAAGTCCGTGGAAATAAAGGCTTAAGAACACTAAAACTAACACACAAAAGTATGAGCACCATAGATAATAAATTCCAAAACAAATTACTACAAAGAAGAACATCTAGAGTCTTATATTACAACTAAAGGGAGCATACGTAATCAACGCAGATTAGGAAGTACCGTATTTTGAACCGTAAATACTTTTGAAATCCTATTTCAATTACTCAACACAAAGAGAAAATTGTATAATAATGTGGTATGAAAAATCAAGATCGTGCAATTAGGGTTGGAAATTTGTTACCGCACGAAATGATAGTGCACGGATCGATAGTGAGGCACGCGGTGATCGGAGAGATATGACGAGCGAGATTATGAGGTGTCTGGGATTGAATGAACGCGAATTTGAATGGAGCGAGAACGAACGTGAATTTGAATGGAGCGAGAACGAACGAACAAAAGAGCGAAGGAATGAGTTTAGGGTACATAATTAAACACCCATGATCAGTAATCACAATGCAAAGTTGAGAAGAAAACTCATGTTATTAGCACATACTAAATCCTAAACAACATACCCTGCCTGGACACTCCTTTCCAAAAACAACTTTAAAAGCTTCTGTCATTAAAAAAACCAAGCAGTGTTTGAAGTTTCTTCTATCTATAGTTATAGACAATTTTACAGATGGGGAGTGATCATTTCCACACACCCAAATCCAAGTTTCTTCTATCTATAGTTATAGACAATTTTGCAGATGGGGAGTGATCATTTCCACACACCCAAATCCAAAACCCTACTGGTATGTATAACATAAAACGCACCTCTCTTTCCACTTGAGAAAAGAACATGAACCCAGACAATGCCCTCTAGGGTGCATTTGGATCCTTTTTCTTCTTTGGTTTTCTCTTCTTTCCATCTTCATTGGCATCACTTGATTTCCTCTTAGAAGTAGATGCTTTAGAGCTAGAAGGCAGATCCTTCTTAGGCTCCTTTTTGGGAGGCTTCTGAAAATTGATCATTATTAAGGTGTTAGGAATACCAAAGATTTAAAGAGTGAGGTGAGTCATCACAAGATAAAGGCAAAAAACAAATCACTTGCCTATTTCTCATCATCACTTTGGCTAGCATCGAATCATCTTCCCCATAATCATCGGAGAGCCTTCATCATCCTTTTCGCAACAAAATCTTCATCCAGACAGACATTTCCCTCAATTAGTATATACAAAAGCAAAAGATTACATAAAACATGGTGGTGGAACCCCACCCCATACAAGATAATCATGTGCACATAAGTCCAGAAAAAATGCACACAACCATAAAATTATGCAATACAGAAAACACAAGTGAAAAGGATAGATAATAAACAATACAAAGTCTGGCAGCATAACAACAAAAACTCGAGCTTAAGAATGACTAAAAGAAGTAAGCGACTTCAAGATCTTTTAGATTTCTCCTATGCCCAAATATTTTCCAATGTGGTTGGATATAAATTAATATTGTCCTTGTGAGCTTAAAATAGAATGTAGATTTAACAAATGCTTCCATGAAGAGATGAGGGTAAAAATTAAATCAAAAATAGATTAGGCACCTCCTCGTCACTTTCATTTTCACCGACTTCATTTCGATGCGCTCGAGATGCGGATCAACATCATCATCATCACTCTCAAGAACCTTAGCCACACCAAAGGATGGTTGGGCATCTCCTAAATTCATAATTTTCAATCCTTGAACCGCATGATCGGTAAGAAATGAATCGTTATATGACAAACAAGCGGTTTAGTAAAATTTGGTCGAGGTAAGCTTTACTTGATAAAACCATACAAATTGTGGTACTCATTTCTTTGAATATTACGGAAGAGATGCTCTTCGGATTTAAGTCCGATAAGAAGGTCAAAATAATGCATATTTGAACCACCGACATGTCGCTCAAATTCCACATAGTCAATCTAGTCGGAAACAATGAAACAATCAAAACCTCTAATGGATGATATCATATGCGGTCAACCAATATCTAATAATGGTCATCATCGATAAAGAACTCAACTTTACCTCTTTATGAGTAATAAGAGTGAGGTTTAGGTAGAAAGAGAAGCTCTTCTCGAGGGATACAAAATTCCATCTTCACTTTAGAGATGATTTTACGGCATAACCATCTTGACAACTCCTAAACTTTCCGAGCTTGGTGACTTTGGCCACGAACAAACCACGTAATATTGTGGTGAACACTTCTTGGATGAGCCCCGATTATTGAATTTTAAATGAAAAGTATCAAGTATTGCATTGCATCACATCGACCCATAGTTTACCAAATTGTCACATTGGTCAATCAAATAAAACATAATGTTTCATGTTTTCCCAAGACCCTCAAGCAATACTACGGGTTGTATATCAACAAATCACCGGTTTAAGAAATACCTTATAAGACGAGCTCTAACTTGTCTTTGTATTTAGAATTATAGAGATCTTAAGCAATGCCAATTCACTTTGAACCACATCATCGGTTTGAACTATCTGGAAATGAGCAAATCAATGTTAGCTTTAGAAGAACACAATAATTATCACCTAAATTGGTAAAACATAAACCAATGAGCAATTACCGCATCACAATATGAGGGTACAAAGTTTGTCCTTCCGAATAGGGGGTCGATTAATAACAACAAGGTATGCGGTGATTAGTAGATACATACAATGAGGATGACATGAGAAGTCGATATTCTTAACAACTCGGAGAAAAGCATCAATCTTGAGACATAGTTGGCGGAGAAAATATATTAATACCTAATATGGAAATCAATACCTATGAAAAAATGAATGCAATAGATCGGAAAATAAACCTTAGGAAGTAAAAATAGTCAAACCACCTATATCTTGGTTTGAAATCATTAGCATCCTTGAAGCCCGCGAATGACGAGTGTAACTCGACACTATATAAGTCCTCTACACAATAATACAAATATCTTCCTCTGCATGAACCAAATTCGAACACATACCCTCTTGACATAAAACATGAAGAAATCGATTAAATGTCATATCAACTTAATCAATGATTCCACATAAAGTAAAAAAGTATAACACTCGACTAAACAAAGAAGATGAAAGTG